>CM040925.1:1280000-1330000 GCA_023029165.1 Gobiocypris rarus
CTGTTTATCATAAGTGCGTGCTAGTTTTGTCGTCTGGAGCTTAAGGAAATAGTTCTGGAAGTGATTTGTTCCTCTGTGTTGTTGTAGTTGTGGTGTGTCTTCTCTATCCTCTCACGCCATTAGCATTAGAGTTATTATCTTCAGTGAAATGATGGCGTCCTCGTTCCTCCCTACTCTTACAGATGCGCAGTGTGCTGATGACTCTCCTCACGTGTGTGTGTGTGTGTGTGTGTCCTTCAGGCTGCTGAACAGGATGGCTGCTGAGGAGCGGCACATGACGTCCAGCTGTGGCTCCTACATTAAGACAGAGCCCTCCAGTCCGTCCTCTCTGGTGGACACGGCCAGCCACCCCAGTCCCGGCGCGCATTCGGACGCTAGCGGCGGCTACGCCAGCGCCATCAACAGCCACTCCAACGGCCTGGACTCTCCGCCCATGTTCACGGGCGGCGGGCCGCTGGGCGCTGCGGGGAGCGCCTGCCGCAAGCGCTACGAGGACTGCTCCAGCACGCTGCTGGACGACCCCGGCTCCATCAAGTGCGAGTACATGCTCAACTCCATCCCCAAGCGCCTGTGCCTGGTGTGCGGAGACATCGCGTCGGGGTATCACTACGGCGTGGCCTCCTGCGAAGCCTGCAAGGCCTTTTTCAAGAGAACAATACAAGGTAAGCCGTCGGCATGAGCGGTGTGCTGCATGTTACAGGAGACCTTCTACAGGTGTGCTGCATGTTACAGGAGACCTTCTACAGGTGTGCTGCATGTTACAGGAGACCTTCTACAGGTGTGCTGCATGTTACAGGAGACCTTCTACAGATGTGCTGCATGTTACAGGAGACCTTCTACAGGTGTGCTGCATGTTACAGGAGACCTTCTACAGGTGTGCTGTGCATGTTACAGGAGACCTTCTACAGGTGTGCTGCATGTTACAGGAGACCTTCTACAGGTGTGCTGTATGTTACAGGAGACCTTCTACAGGTGTGCTGTGCATGTTACAGGAGACCTTCTACAGGTGTGCTGTGCATGTTACAGGAGACCTTCTACAGGTGTGCTGTGCATGTTACAGGAGACCTTCTACAGGTGTGCTGTGCATGTTACAGGAGACCTTCTACAGGTGTGCTGTGCATGTTACAGGAGACCTTCTACAGGTGTGCTGCATGTTACAGGAGACCTTCCACAGGTGTGCTGCATGTTACAGGAGACCTTCTACAGGTGTGCTGTGCATGTTACAGGAGACCTTCTACAGGTGTGCTGCATGTTACAGGAGACCTTCTACAGGTGTGCTGTGCATGTTACAGGAGACCTTCTACAGGTGTGCTGTGCATGTTACAGGAGACCTTCTACAGGTGTGCTGCATGTTACAGGAGACCTTCTACAGGTGTGCTGTATGTTACACGAGACCTTCTACAGGTGTGCTGCCAGAACCTGATTTGGCAGCACTGGGGGATTTTTAATCATAAAATGACTATTATTTTGTATTAACAAGTGCAGTTACTAATAATATCACTGAGCTTGAATTGACATGCAGATACATTTATTTTTATTAACAACCGTGCAAAAAACTCTACTCTTATTTAACATCCCATTGATCTTCTATAGTCTCACGCTGAACTGAGCGACAGCTTCAGAGATTATAAAAGCAGTGCCCTTTACTTGTTTTCTGTGTAATTCAGTCACAAGTTGAAGAAAAGTTTGTTTTTATAGACTTTGTGACTACTTTTTTCCATTTATTAGGGAATGGAAATAACTAGGGCTGGGCTGATACACAATATCATATCGAATCACGATAAAATTCATCAAAACGATGATAAACTCCGGACATTTTTACTCAATAGGGATTAATGTAACAACCAATCACACAGCAGAAATAAACGCAACAACAGCCAGTCCGTCAAAGTGCACGTAGGGCTGATCGATTATGGAAACAATCATTATCACGATTATTTCCCATGACTTTGGGAATGTGTTGCATTTATATAAAAGACACCTTTCAACAATTCTCAAATTGAAATTGTAACATTTGTTGTACTTTTTATTAAAATTAAAATAAATAATATAACATATATTCAAATCAAAGTATAAAAGTATTCAAGTAAAAATGATAACCACAAATAAATAAGATCAACGATAAAGTGCACTTCCACAATCTCTTGAAAACAAGTTGGCAACATTTTTGGCAAAATATATTCAACAAATTCCAGCTAGTAACTCGATCAGAATATTAAAGGCTGGTTCACCATCAGCCCCCAGAATTAACAGCAAATAAGTTAACTAATATGTAAGACAAAATAAAAATGATTCAAGTCAACATGCTGGCAGGGCTGCTAATATAATCTCTTACAGGTTTTTAGCCAGAAACACTCTGTTAACATGATCTGGTTTAAGGGATGAGCGCAAGCAAGTGACATTGTTTTCACTTGTACTACAGACCCTCTCTGAAGAGGAACTTGTTGCTGAAATGCAGACGTATTTTCTAACCAGGTGGTATTTTCAAGTGGTTAAACAAATGTGTGGTGTTCCCTTGCGTTGCAGCCACTACCATGAAGCAAATCTTGCATGTACAAGACAAAATAAGAGTGTTCTTGCAAAACAGAACATGGGAAAATTATCGTACTATTGTACTATTTTGGTGATCTTTGGGGGCCAAATCGAGAAATCGAAATTCAATTAATTTCACTCTCTATTGGCAAAGAAAACTCCACACGAGCAGGAACAAATGAGTGGGAGCAGTGAGGAACGGTATTGACAGTGAAACTAACCTTGAGTTATCATCTGTTTGACTGTCAAAATTGTCGATAAAGGGTAGCACGAATTCAGTTACTCATTCGAACCGTCCCACACTGACTATTCATCCGCTCGGATCAGGTCAAAGTTCAAACGGCAGCTCCCAGGTCACGTGACACTGAACAGCGCTGTGAGATCCAGTGGGAAGCGCGTGAAATCAGCCAAAAACACAAGCGTCGCAGTGATTTAAACTACTTTAAAACCACACAAAACAGCGCTGACGAACACTAAACACTGCGCAGGGATACAGGCAGATCTGCAAATCTCCATCATTTACTGTTGTGACACTAACTGCACCATCTGTGGCAGAAATGTGGGATATTCATAAAGAAATCTATTATATTATTAATGGAGACATGTATTAAAGGAGGAATGGGATATTATTACAGTATTTCTATTTAGCTATAGAAATTGTGCATTTATACTAAATGGTTTTAGTCTACTGTTTTTCATACAAATCCCATATAAACCATATAGATACATTTGACCATGGTAACTGTGGTTATTATCATGATCTAAATGTATGGTACTATGGAAGACCTGATATATGAACTCAGAATATTTACATTTTACCATATAGAAATGACATTTTTACAGATGTCCATGTTTTTGTTAATGAGCATAAATGTGCATCTGCATCCTCCTAACTCCAGCTATTACTGTCAACTCACTGTGCATTTCTAAGACAAGGCATGTAATATTAATATGTAATATTATTAATACTGCAGTCTGCACTGCAAACTGTGCTGAAGATACAGTATATCAGGCAACACAAACCGGAAACAATATCACCTGTTAACTCACATGCAGAAACTAATACATTATTTCTTCTATTAAGATATTTAATTTAAGGAAAAAGGACTGGAAAAGTGTAAGGAATTCAAAAACGTGAAGTGTTTGTCATGTTCTGACAATAAAGAGTAGTTTAAAACCATAAGTAACAGTCTACAACTTTCACTTGGGAGCTAAAATCTGCCTTTACATTTGAAAGAAAGAAATATTTGATATTTATAAAAATAAGTATTGATATAAACTGATATGAAATGTTTTTATCAAGGTCACTTTTGGCCATATCACCCAGCCCTAGAAATAACTAATAAGTCAATAAGCGCGCCTCTGCCGCCATCTACAGGTTATACTGGTCATATTTAGTGATTGTTTGCCAAAAAAGTATTAGTTTTCCTACATCTTTAAACTTTTAGTTTTACAAATCATCACAAATGAAAATAACATTAAATAGAGATGTGTATTAGAACTTATTTAGAGATTTTAAGAGTTATTGAAGAGAAAATTTCACTCTCAAAAGGTTGAGTAAAGTCATAAACCCTAAATTGAATAATGCATGTATATATATTTAGATATATATTTGACTATTTTTACCACAATGCCATGGTTAGGGTTAGCGCTGCTACATTACATCCATGGTGAATGTTGGGGATTTGTGGCCTGATGGCTGGATGTTTCTCCTGGTCTCCACGTCAGCACTGTTTGATCTGATATCTGTGGTTTATAACGGAGCATCTGAAGGCTTCTCACGAGATCTTCAGCACTGTTATTAATATTGCAGCGAACACTGGATCTCCCAGCGTAGTGACGGTGTCACATGATCGAGATGGGCTCCTGTTCTGAGCTCGCGCTGAGCTGTCTATTGCTGGTCCGAGCTGATAAACGCTTTCGTTTCAGTTGATGTTTCTCATGTGTAACAGCTCTTATCAGCTAGGCATGTGGTGGAGGCACCAGTCTAACTAACTTTACTTGCAACGGCAGGAAAAAAGCACACCATTTGATCGCAGTCTGGAGCCCTGTGTTAGCAGTTTGGAATAATTATGATTTTTGCAAATCAAACGTATATTTCACTAGGAACTTATTCTGAGAATGAGAAACGATGAACCGTGCATTGTCGAATTGTCAATAAGAAGACATTGTGCTTATTGATGTATCATGGTGACATGGACGTGCTGATGTATGGTGGCGCCAGCGCTGACGTTCTAGTAATCAATCCATTTGATCGCCTATACGAGGTTTACTGTTACAGAGACATATGATCAGATGACCACACTGACCAGAGCAGATGAAATGGCGTCTCTTCTCACTACAGCACGGAATGGACAAAACAAGGCCTTTCACATGGGCAGATTTTGATTAATGGTATAAGTTCTGGTCCATATTGTGTCTTATTTTGGACCCTTTGACTGACATGTAAAGGCCCGTTCACACCAAGAACTATAACCAAAAAGATAACTATATTGATGATTTATTAGTATCTACACCAGTGGAAGATATCGTTCTGTTTCTTGCATGCACGTGCTGCAGTTTTGGCGTCTGCCGCTTTAAATGCTCGAGATTGTTACAGCAGGGTGGATTCTGATTGGCTGCCAATGGTTGTATAAAATAACACGTGAAATGTGTATAGATTCTGAATTTCAGTCTCTCTAAAGCCGCATTATTATAGTTTACTAAATAGTGTGCGAGTGTTTGTGTCTGCTGTCAAATCTCACCTGAGTTTATCAAGCAAACGCAAGAATAACTTCATATTGATCATAACTTTACTTCATTATCATCATCATTTATTATAAAAATCATGAGTATGGAATATGATCATCAGGTTTATTAGTCAATCATTGCGTTATATGTTTGAAAACTACTGATCATTTAAACATCATCTCACTAAGACTTATTATTGGCAGATATTAATATTTATATGCATTGTATGTCAGTATCTGCTATAAAGACTTTTCATTATATTAATATCAGCATCTGCAGCAGATTGTGCTCTGAATAACTCTGAGCTGTTTGTCCTCCATATCCTCACTATATCTGACTATATGAGCCATAAACGCCTGATGCATCAAATATGATACGCAACAGAAAACACTTTTTGTCTTCCATGTCAGGCTTTACAGGGTTAAAGCCCTACTGTGTTTATTAATCTTCAGCATGAATTATGACAGCTGAGATTTCTGTCCATTAGTGACACAAACCCCCCCCGAAACTCTCACGCCGTCCGGTGTTTAAACACCCACATTGGCTGCGTCGTATCGGCTTTAAACAGTCTATGTACCTTTGCGAATCAAACCGTCTCAACTCGTCCAAAACGCTGCTATTTGCTCTGGAAACACGAGCGGCGTACCTCAAGTCACATATTTAGAGTCTGGCTTATAAAACACAGCACTCGCGACGAGACACTCGGACGAATGAGCAGAATTAAGAGGAGGAGAGCTGCAGAAAGAAAGAAAGCGTCTTAGACGTCTCCGCCCCCCCTCCTCACTTTGTATTGTCAGATGGCAATTTCCCCCCTCTATCGCTCTGTTCTTCCTCTTGGAGCGCTGCCTGTAATGGAGCTAATCTAGAGCCGTTTGTCCGAGCCACAGGAGTTTTGTCAATAACAATCAGCGTTCAGCAGGAGTAATTAAGGCCGAGCCTTTTCATTAGGCCGAGGGGAGGGGCTCGTCTCTGGGGACGACCGGCGCAATTAGAAACGCAGGCACGCGTCGCCGGGTAATTTCAGCCGCGGCCGGGAAGGAGGGGAAGAAACGGAGGACTTTCTTTAGATTGAAGAGGGACTGGTTTTTGTCTCGTGCAAGAGCCGGACGACTAATGGCATAATAAGCAGACGAAAGGCTCTGGATTTTAGGCAGAAAGAGACAAGGGCAGGTTGAGACAACGAGAGGAGGAAGAATAGGGCAGACCATGAGCTTTTGACAGAAGACAAGAAGAGATGTGGATTAGATGTGATTAAGGAAATAACAGGGCCGAGGTTGAGGGTTTCCATCCCGACTGATCCAACACTGCTGACTGTGTCAGATATAACCGGAGAAGTTCTGGAGGAAAACATTTGTTTGGTAGCGCTTTATAATAAACCAGCAATGTTCTGAGAACGTTCCTGTTCTTCTAATGTTCTCGGAACCTTCAAAATGTACAGTTTACTGAACATTCCATTTTAGAATTCTTCAAACATTCTGGGAACGTTACTTTTGAAAGGAGTTACATTTAAAAAACACTACAAACTAAAACGCTACAGGTAAAAAGTTACATGGATGATGTATAGATGTGTTTGTGTTCTAACGTTTTGAGAGCATTATTAAAGACCAGATAACTTTGAACAAACTTTAAGAGAACATGTTCTCTGTTCACTATTAAGGTTTTTATTAGTTAATATTGGTTAACTATATTAATTAACAGGAACTAACTATAAAAATACTTCCACAGCATTGATTCATCTCAGTTAATGTGCATTTGTTTGTTAATATAACAAAAGATATTTTATAGAAGATTATTTAATGCACCTGAGCTGAACAGCTCCGAGGAGAATGTCATGTGTTGGTCATCATGGCATGGCGTGAATGCTTATCTTCCTCTGTATTTTTTGTCTGGTTTTCAAATACATCTAAACATCTTTAATCAGGATTACTTGAGGTGCAAATGTAAAATCTGAACAAAAAACTAAGTGAGTTAAAGCTTAAAACAAGAATGAATATCTGTCAGTGAGTTCTGAAAACTGCAGATTAGTCTGAGGTTTTAATCATAAACTCAATTAATGTCATTTTCACTTCATATTTTAAGTCATTTTGTCTCTCCAGTAAATGCATCAGTGAGAACCTGAGACAGAAACACTGAGGAAGAACATCGCTGTTTTGCAGTGTGATCAAAAGATACGGCTAAAGATATTTCAATGATCTAGTGTTTGAGATTTTTTTGTGTGTAAAATGAATTAAAAAGCTCTGAAGCTGCTAATACAACTCACTGTGTTTCTCCCAAGACAGAGAACACATCGACGTATTGTTTTCCCTTCAATTTCATTTTGTCTTAAATTGACCTTCATATGAAACCCTTTGTTAATGCATCGTCTAATGTTATCCAATGTGAAGTGTTACTATAAATTCTGTATACTATGTGGAAATAAAGTACTGAAATGTATCTCAATCCTTACGGTTCTCATCACTAATCAAACATAATAAAGGTGAAGTGCAGCAGTTTTATCCTTCATTTCTTTATTGAAAGCAGCCAAGTGTTTATCGCTTCATGAACTGTAGTGCTATCTGGCATTTGAATAGTCAGAGCGCGTTTACATGCACATTCATAACCTGATTATGCAGAGAACACAGAGTTAAGCTTACTACGGTGACCGGGAGGGGACATCTGTGGTACACTTCGTTTTGTCGTGGCCATCATTTTGTCGAGAGAATGAAATATATTTTTCTCGTGGCCTTGACTTCATATACTCATTTATGAAATGCACTTTCTGTAAAGCTGCTTTGAAACATTGTATATTGTGAAAAGCGCTATACAAATATATTTGAATATACTGAGGGAACATCATCTATTAAATGCGTAAGCAACATCAAATTAGGGCTACATGATTAATCAGAATAAATCTTGATATTGCTTGGTGCGATTATCAAAGTGCAAAGGCTGTGATTTAATGAAATTAATAAATGCGCTGTGTGTTTCAGAGTGAAGCGCGGCGCTGTGTTTATTTACACACGAGCTGCTCATGATCCAGTGTTTTCAGCGTCTCCGAGTGGCTCCATTCACAGTAAATGCTGCTGATTTGGATATATTGATAGCAAGCATTCAAATGAAGTTTGTTATTATCAATAAATGATAAAAGAATATGTAAGAACATAAAACAATATGCTTACAAACATTTACATGCATCCCATCTCACAGCCTTTTAAAGCTAAATCAGTATTATTATATTAATATTAAATATTTAATTATATATTATATAATTATACACTACATACAAAGATATTAAAATAATAAACAAGATTAAGATAGAGCCTACATATCAGTCAATTGATTAAAAAGACTCTGGGATGAGATGAATGTGTATTGTAGTTTAAATATTCTTTAACATATAGCTTATTAATAATAACCAATTATTTGAACTTTATTTGCATGCTGTCACGGTCTACTGTCATTCTAAGTAAAGTCTAAACATTATTGCATGATCGGGCATTTACAGTATTTACTAAATATATACTACAACAATACATAACAATAAAAAGTAACCAATAATAATAAGCATAGCCTAATAATAATATAAAATATTAAATAAAATAAATGTTCAGTGAATGGATTTCAAAATGTTTTATAAGGCATATTCTTTTAACATTAATTGATGAACTTCATTGAAATGTTGTCTTTAGGCACCATCGCATGCAATACAATATAACAGGCATTATGTTAATATAATCCTGCACTTTTTCTTAATTAAAAGTAAATAATATTAATTAAAATTAAATATAAATTTCTGATAATTCCAGGTTGCTATGGTCATGCACATTGAACTCTTGGCCATGAGAAATAGATGTTGTTCCCTCAGGCTCAAGTTAATATGATAATATGTCATGGTCACCTCAAAATGAAGTGAACTGAACATGTCCCCTCCCGGTCACCGTAGCTTACACGTAAACCGGTCGATTACCGTCTGTATAAACCTTCTGTCGGCTCACTGAAGGGTGATGTGTGATGGGAAAGCGGATTTAAGAGCATGTCTTGATGCAGAGCGAGTCTTGCGAATGCGGTTTACTTGCATTTCAAGCGTAAACCCTTAATCATATTTAAATCGAATGTTCTTGAAATATCTAGGCTCGTTTAATTGTTCATTCATAATAAATGAGATTTCTATTCTCATGAAAGTTCAATTCTGGTTCTGGACAGAAAGAGGATTAGTAGACATGGTTAAATGTTTTACAAAGACAAATTTCTGTGTCTATCTAAAGATAAAAAAGGACGTGTACACTATCTGTGCAAGTGCATGCATACAGAGATGAACACGATCCGTTTGGTGTTAGGGTTTGCTTTCACTGAAGGCGTTCTGCTTATTTCGACCCTCCACCCCGTGACCCGCCCGTCGCCCCAAACACCTCCGCGAGCCCTTCCTCAACACAGGTGTAAAGTCGCATGGACGCTCCATCTCTTTCCTCTATGAAGTAATGGATCTCCACAGTAAGCCTGTAAAAGTCAGGTTGGATTTTGATGAGGAAGACCTTCCATTTTACTGTAATTTACTTACTTAGGGGGAGTCTCTCCCCAAACCATGGCCTGGCACCGGTCCTGAAAAACCATCAAAGAAATGAAAGCAGATAAATGTTGAGAAGGGGACTTTATTTGACTTCTCCAATCGCAAGACTTTTATTTAAAAAATATAACTTTTATAGGACTTCTGAGTAGATCCATTCTGAGACTGAAGCGATTGCGCGCTCGTCTTCCACGCTTCGTCATTCCTGAGTGTGTCCTCTTGTTTACTAATAAAATCTTTACATGATATGAGCGAGAAATATTTCATCTCTGAACCATTTATTGTTAGGGCTACATGATTAATCAGAATAAATCTTGATATTGCTTGGTGCGATTATCAAAGTGCAAAGGCTGTGATTTAATGAAATTAATAAATGCGCTGTGTGTTTCAGAGTGAAGCGCGGCGCTGTGTTTATTTACACACGAGCTGCTCATGATCCAGTGTTTTCAGCGTCTCCGAGTGGCTCCATTCACAGTAAATGCTGCTGATTTGGATGTTTATAATGTGCATTTGAATCTTATAAATCTGTTGTCAACAAAAGAGAAGCAGCTCTCCTTCCTGTAGCTTTCCACCTAAAATAAAAGCTCAAAGACTTGAAAGTCATCATGAAGCAGAATTTGTCTTCTCTATTTTGCCGTATATCAGAGCGAAACACTTCCCGAAAAAGAACAAATTTAGGGTATGTTTACACGACAATGATATACTAAAAACAGACGATTCCTGTTCTCACGGATCTGCGAAAACGACTAAAAACGCTGTGTTCTGCAGCCAGGCCAGTAGATGGCGTTTACACTTTCTATAGAAACACACTACGCGCCTATAAACTGAACATGTAATACGCATGCGTTCGACATCACAGTTTTCACTAAGACGTCATGCTTTTGTTGCTTACATGGAGATGGGAAAGGCAAAACCTTGCACTTTGAATCTCGCTTTCGAAAGTTTGTGTTATCAGGAACCTTAAAAGGTTGTTGTTATGTAAATGAGCGGCCAAAACGCCTACAAAGTTTGTCGTGTAAACACCCTCAGTCATGCAACTTAACCATAGGTCAAGTAAGGCCTGGTCCAAATCGCAAAACTGGGCCAGACAGGAAGAGGCCAGAATGAGCTGTGGACCAGGCCGAAGGTGTGTGAGAGCTGGAGTGTGTTTCAGAGGCAATAAGAGCCATCCGTCTCTCTGCCAATCAGACAGCCGGGATACGCTTACCAACACTGCAATTCAAGACGTATCCTGCCGTAATGATCCCACAGGGATGCATCCCAGAATAGGAAGTTTCATCCTTTCCTTCTCCAGAAAATATGATAGGATAAAGGAGGAACGAGTCTCTGCTCATTCTAGCTGTGGGAAAACCAATTCATGAGCTGAAATGTGGAAAACGCACAGGAAATGTGTTTGATTAGAGCTGTTTAGCTGCTCGTGACAACAAATGGGAAAACAGGAAGAGGCGCGATCAGACTTTATCACACTCATTTCCACACCTTTATTTACCCCAAACCCAAAGAGATCTGCTACATTTGCATACTGATTTGTATAACCCAGATAAAAGGCTGAATTTCTAATTATTTAATACATCTTGGGACCCTCCGCTTGATCTGTGCAATAATGTTAACATAATTGCATAAGTTGGGAATGGGGGATGGAAGCGTTTGAGGAATATTTCAGAAAGCAGAAGAGCGCTTATAATATACACGCTCTATATATATGAGGTTACTGACCGCTTCATTCATATCTGCACGACTGCACGCTATCTCGAATAATCCATTGCGATAAATAAAGGCATACATAATTCATTAAAACAGTTATCTTTGTTCCTGAGAAACCTTTAAGAAAGCTTTACAGCAGTGATGCCGAGAGATTAAAGTACAGTCTTTTGTAAAATAATAATAATAGTTGTACACAAGTAGTTCTGCACATTGAAGCTTCTTATAAATAGAAATTACAATAAATATAATTTTTAGTGGGGTTTGAAATATCATCAATTTAATCCACCTACACTATCAGATGAGAACAACATCTGAAATAAATTGAGATGAATGATGACACTAACTTTGCAACATTGTGACTAAATTGAATCTAATCGACATTAAACAGAATTGGGCTGAATAATGTGACTATTGTCTTCTGTAGAGCGGCTTTATAGCTGAAAATGAATGTACCAACAGTAATTAATAATATGTATTTATATTTATTACTGTGAAATGCTTTGATTCGATCTGTATTGTAGAAATAAAGCTGACTTGACTAGTGGTGAATATTGTCAAGATATTTGGCATTTATTAATTTATTAATCTAGTTTGGCCGATAAGTGTGCGAAATGGGACTTTTATTTTGACAGTGCTAAAAACGTAGCAGAATACTAGTGGAAAAATACTATATTATAAAAGAAGTTTCCTTTCAAAGTATAAACCTGATTATTTTGCAGGTTTGTTTTTCTTTCTTTATATTGAAGTATACATATTGATACCTTTTCAAATAGTTAATTTAGTAAATATTGTGTTGAATATATATGTCACTGCAGCATGTGTTATTTATTATCTTTGAATTAAACATATTATACACAGTATATCGGTTATTTAAGATTTCAGCATTGGCCTTTAAATATATAAATATATTTATAATTCATAAGTACATATAATATTTGATTATTATGGAAGCTTGTTTCCACCATGGAATAACAAAATAAAAGGCAGTTGTGACTTTTTATCTCACAATCTAGAATTGTTTTCTCAGAATTCTGCAAAGTTAACTTAAATACCTTAGCAACCGCATAGCAACACCCTAGCAACCACCCCAAATACCGTAGCAACACCCTAGCAACCACCTTGAGTTTATTTACACGCGAGCCACTCATGTGTTTTCAGCGTCTCCGAGTGGCTCCATTCACAGTAAATTCTGCTGATTTGGATGATTAATAATGTGCATTTGAAAACACAACATGAACCGACCATCTTCCCAAAATTGTAATCAGAAGTCAACAAAAGAGAAGCGGTTGTCCTTCCTGTAGCTTTCCACCTAAAATAAAAGCTTGAAGATTTAAAGTTGGCATTAAAAGTGAAGTTGCGCTGGTCTTTTCTTCTCTATTGTGCCGTATACATGAGTTAAACGCTTCACAAACAAGAGCAAATGTAGGGGCGGGGCTTGAGTCTGTGTGGGGGGGATTGATTGGATGGTGGTGTTTTGCTATTGGCTGATCTCCTGTGAGTGACAGGTGGCTCCGCCCTTGTCATCAGAGAAGTTATTCTGATTCAAGATTATTAAAACAATAATAATCTAGTTATTAGTCATTTAGAATAAACACTGCAATATTCAGTTTTCAAATTTGATTTCATGGTCAACTATTTCAAAGTTACACGCTCATCGACACAGAGGTCTCTCCGGTCAGTCCCGGCGGTGTCCTGCTCTCAGTGTTATTCTCCTCCGCTCTACAGTGTTTTTATTCAGCACAGCGATCAAGACAAGCCTGAATAAATTGAGCGAGCGCATAGACATTCAAACCACACGCTCGCACGAGAACAAGAGCGCTGTCCGCCGACTGTCATTCTGCATTTAGCCATCTCTCCTGCCATTACCCATACATGTCCTAATTGAAATGCCTCGCCGCAGTTAAATGTACACAGACACAAGCAGAATGGCCGAGTATATCAAGCACTTTGCCTATTGTTGCTCTCACAATGCGACTCAAACGGCTCTTTTATTGTGCAGGTATCAAGCGCTGAAGTGCTCAGCTTGAATAATGTATCATCGCTGGTTATGTTCTCTATGTAAATAGCGAGCGGTCCGCGCCGGGCCAAAAGCGGCCTCAGTTAGGCTGCGGCGCTGCTGAAAATGCGCTCTGAATTTGTGAATGTAATCTGGCGAGGTGTGATTTGAATAGAAGCGCCGGGATCTTTTGTTTTGAATCCTGTCTCATCTGTTTTGTAGCCTCATGTTTCTTCATCTCTCCGGCACACGCTGTCCCTGTTCTGTAGTGTCTCACGGCCACAAGCAATTTATCAAATTGAGTAAAAGATGATTTTATAAATAAAGTGATTTATAGAGCGTTCTTTTGATGGCTGTGATGGATGCAGTGCGGTGCTGTAAAACTCTCCTGCATTAGCTTGCTTTGCTCGGGTTATTTTTGGACCGCGAGCAGAAGAAGTGGCTCACGCTCTTATCTCTTTGTCTCTCTCCAGGTAACATCGAGTACAGCTGTCCGGCCACCAACGAGTGCGAGATCACCAAACGGAGACGCAAGTCCTGCCAGGCCTGCCGCTTCATGAAGTGTCTGAAAGTGGGCATGCTGAAGGAAGGTGAGGAGAAAGACAGATGTCTCGCTTGCATCGGGAGGATGAAGAAATACATGTCTGCGAAAGGCCCGATTGGCTCCTTTTTTGTTCCAGGGTTATTATAGTTCATTAACTAAGAGCATAAAAAAGCTACTATTTTTGTTATTTTAAACAAAACAAACTTCACATTAAGGCTTTATTCATTACCTGTAAAATATCTTCTATAGCATTTATAAATGTTAGTTAAAAAGCTGTTAATAACAGTAATAAGCACTGTAACTCGTGCATTGATCATTGTTAAAGTTAGCAAATGCATTAACTAAGGGGAGCTTATTTTAAAGTGTTACCAAATAAACGTTGACTTAAATATGAAATAAAACATTAAAATAATAAACTTATTTTAATTTCAGATATAATGGTCTTTAGTTAACATCAGTTAATGTATTAACTAACATGAACTAACCAGGAGCAGTTCATTTGTTACTGTATTTGTTCATCTTTGTTAACATTAGTTATTATAAATCCAGCTGATCATGTTAGTTCAATATGCATTAACTAATGTTAAGATTTTAATAAGGTATTAGTAAATGTTGAAATTAACATTAACATAGATTAATATATGCTTTGTAAGTGCAGTTCATTATTAGTTCATATTAACTAATGACCATTATTCTAAAGTGTTACCTAATTTCATCTAGCATATCCTAAAGCATATTTTATATATTTTCATTTTAATTTAGTTTACTTTCAATTGACTAAAATAAAAGACATACATATAATATAATATAATATAGACATAAAAAAATAAAAAGGCAAAAACACAATAAAATTACCGTGTGTGTGTGTGTGTGTGTGTGTGTGTGTGTGTGTGTGTGTGTGAGTTTGTTTTTGTGATTTATGAGGACACAAATCTGTATAATGATATGGGTATTACACTGGTATTACGACGTAATACATATTTACGTCCCCATATTTAGGTAAAAATGTAAAAATGCGTTTTGGTAAAAATGCAGAATGTTTTGTGTGATGGGTAGGTTTAGGAATAGTGTGTGTGTGTGTGTGTGTGTGTGTGTGTGTGTGTGTGTGTTTGTGTGTGATGGGTAGTTTTAGGAGTAGGGTTAGTGTGTGTGTGTGTGTGTGTGTGTGTGTGTGTGTGTGTGTTAGCTTTAATTTATTATTGTTTTGAAATTTTAGTCATTTTAGTAACTTTTCTTTTTCACTTCAACTTGTTTTAGTAATTCTATTCCAAGGCAACATTTGTAATTTTACATATACATATATATACAATTCAAATGAATGAAAAATATTTGTAATAGTTTAACACACTACGACACACCACGATTATAATGAACATAGTTTTTGCAGATCATTTCAAGTTGTGGCTCGTGTGAATTCAGAGTGAGTTCTTGAGAAACGCGTTGCCGCTCGTGTGTGTGAAGTGTGTTTCAGTGCTTTCAGCAGGTCACATGTTACTCTGCAGTGTTGGCCTTTAAATCGGTCACATGCTGCGCAGCATCTTCACTGACTACAGTTGATCAAACACACGTCAGCGCTCCTGCCAGAGACACACCAGCCGTGTTAGAGCCGTAAATGTAGTTGGCTGGCGCTCCGGTGGCCTCGTGTCAAAGCCGCGCTGGACCCGAGGCGCTGTTGGCACGGACCGCACTCGCATGCAGCAACACGGCAGTAAATAATGGAGCCTGTTGGGCAGAGAGACAGAAATATGCTGAATAGGTCGATCCATGAGTCTGACTAATAGAAGTGTAACAGTATTCCGGCTGGAAAGGCTTGTGTCCCAGAGCGCACGCTCACTCCCCGACGTATTGATCCGCTAAATGTTTTCCGAACATCTCAGCTCTCTTCCTGCGGATGCTTTTTTAAAGTCCTGCCATGTGGGAAATCAGTGACAGTCAAATACACTTGTAGATATTTCTTTCTTCCTTACTTATCGGTTGCTCTATATCTTTTTTTGCATGTTTTTACACTGGAAAAAGTGATTTTCTCACTTGTTTTGATTAATAAATACGAACCCAATTTATATTATGTGGCCTTAACTACTATGTACTAACATTTAAATAAATAATTTCAAACAATGCACTTATTGTGTAAATACATGTTTTTACATTGGACTTACAATTTAAAAAATGACCTGCATGTAATTACATCTGTAATTAATTTCTGAAGTTACATTTATAATTACACTGTTGACCCATCCCTTAAAACTAACCCTACCCTTAAACTTACCCATACCACCACACCTGTCCCTAACTTTACCCTTAAACTTACCCATACCACCACACCTGTCCCTAACTTTACCCTTAAACTTACCCATACCACCACACCTGTCCCTAACTTTACCCTTAAACTTACCCATACCACCACACCTGTCCCTAACTTTACCCTTAAACTTACCCACACCACCACACCTGTCCCTAACTTTACCCTTAAACTTACCTACACCACCACACCTGTCCCTAACCCTACCCTTAAACTGACCCATCCCACCATGCCTGTCCCTAACTTTACCCTTAAACTTACCCATACCACCACACCTGTCCCTAACCCTACCCTTAAACTTACCCATACCACCACACCTGTCCCTAACTTTACCCTTTAAATTACCCATACCACCACACCTGTCCCTAACTTTACCCTTTAACTTACCCATACCACCACACCTGTCCCTAACCCTACCCTTAAACTTACCCATACCACCACACCTGTCCCTAACTTTCTTTAACTTACCCATACCACCACACCTGTCCCTAACTTTACCCTTTAACTTACCCATACCACCACACCTGTCCCTAACTTTACCCTTTAACTTACCCATACAACCACACCTGTCCCTAACTTAACCCTTAAACTTACCCATACCACCACACCTGTCCCTAACTTTACCCTTAAACTTACCCATACCACCACACCTGTCCCTAACTTTACCCTTAAACTTACCCATACCACCACACCTGTCCCTAACTTTACCCTTAAACTTACCCATACCACCACACCTGTCCCTAACTTTACCCTTAAACTAACCCATACCACCACACCTGTCCCTAACTTTACCCTTAAACTTACCCATACCACCACACCTGTCCCTAACTTTACCCTTAAACTAACCCATACCACCACACCTGTTCCTAACTTTACCCTTAAACTAACCCATACCACCACACCTGTTCCTAACTTTACCCTTAAACTTACCCATACCACCACACCTGTTCCTAACTTTACCCGTATCCCTCCTCAACATCAGCAAAAGTGTTTTGCAATACAATATAAACACAATAAGTACATTATACTTATTTTTTGATAGTGCATAGAAGTTAGGGCCACCTAAAATAAAGTGGGACCATAAATACTATAACAAATGTATTGCTCATTGTTAGTTCATCCATTAACTAATATTAACTAATGGGACCTTATTGTAAAGTGTTAACCGTTTACTCCATTGTTTTAAGCATAAACTCACTCTGCTTGTCAAGTAAATGCATCTTGATTTAAGAATGTAAGAAAACTCATACTAATGTGTGTGGAGGAGTAACATGAGAAGATGTGGGCTGGAGTTAAAGCAGGTCTGTAATGCTGTAGTTCACCCACAATCCATCTGTGCCTGTGAAAGCGCTTCCGTCTGTGTGCCACTGAATGAAGTAAGGGAATCTCTCCTCCACACGAGACGCATTACTAGCTGATGAAAAATTAATGCAAATATATTATCTCGAGGAATAAGAGCCCAGAAAATAGGGAGAGATGGTCAGAAATGAATCAGCTGTGTCGAGGCGAAAGATGGAGGACTGAAACACTGACATCAGCGCATGTGTCTGCTCACCAAAACTAGTTTTATTTGATAAAAAATACACTAAAAAGAGTGTAATATTTCTCCAGTGTAGATCAGCTGTTCTCTGTGTGAATATATAGTGCTTCTGTTCATTATCTGATCATAACTCCAGTATCAGTGTAATATTCCTCCAGTGTAGATCAGCTGTTCTCTGTGTGAATATATAGCGCTTCTGTTCATTATCTGATCATAACTCCAGTATCAGTGTAATATTCCTCAGTGTAGATCAGCTGTTCTCTGTGTGAATATATAGTGCTTCTGTTCATTATCTGATCATAACTCCAGTATCAGTGTAATATTCCTCCAGTGTAGATCAGCTGTTCTCTGTGTGAATATATAGTGCTTCTGTTCATTATCTGATCATAACTCCAGTATCAGTGTAATATTCCTCCAGTGTTGATCGGCTGTTCTCTGTGTGAATATATAGTGCTTCTGTTCATTATCTGATCATAACTCCAGTATCAGTGTAATATTCCTCCAGTGTAGATCAGCTGTTCTCTGTGTGAATATATAGTGCTTCTGTTCATTATCTGATCATAACTCCAGTATCAGTGTAATATTCCTCCAGTGTAGATCAGCTGTTCTCTGTGTGAATATATAGCGCTTCTGTTCATTATCTGATCATAACTCCAGTATCAGTGTAATATTCCTCCAGTGTAGATCAGCTGTTCTCTGTGTGAATATATAGTGCTTCTGTTCATTATCTGATCATAACTGCAGTATCAGTGTAATATTCCTCCAGTGTAGATCAGCTGTTCTCTGTGTGAATATATAGTGCTTCTGTCCATTATCTGATCATAACTCCAGTATCAGTGTAATATTCCTCCAGTGTAGATCAGCTGTTCTCTGTGTGAATATATAGTGCTTCTGTTCATTATCTGATCATAACTCCAGTATCAGTGTAATATTCCTCCAGTGTTGATCGGCTGTTCTCTGTGTGAATATATAGTGCTTCTGTTCATTATCTGATCATAACTCCAGTATCAGTGTAATATTCCTCCAGTGTAGATCAGCTGTTCTCTGTGTGGATATATAGTGCTTCTGTTCATTATCTGATCATAACTCCAGTATCAGTGTAATATTCCTCCAGTGTAGATCAGCTGTTCTCTGTGTGGATATATAGTGCTTCTGTTCATTATCTGATCATAACTCCAGTATCAGTGTAATATTCCTCCAGTGTTGATCGGCTGTTCTCTGTGTGAATATATAGTGCTTCTGTTCATTATCTGATCATAACTCCAGTATCAGTGTTATATTCCTCCAGTGTAGATCAGCTGTTCTCTGTGTGAATATATAGTGCTTCTGTTCATTATCTGATCATAACTCCAGTATCAGTGTAATATTCCTCCAGTGTAGATCAGCTGTTCTCTGTGTGAATATATAGTGCTTCTGTTCATTATCTGATCATAACTCCAGTATCAGTGTAATATTCCTCAGTGTAGATCAGCTGTTCTCTGTGTGAATATATAGTGCTTCTGTTCATTATCTGATCATAACTCCAGTATCAGTGTAATATTCCTCCAGTGTAGATCAGCTGTTCTCTGTGTGAATATATAGCGCTCTGTTCATTATCTGATCATAACTCCAGTATCAGTGTAATATTCCTCAGTGTAGATCAGCTGTTCTCTGTGTGAATATATAGTGCTTCTGTTCATTATCTGATCATAACTCCAGTATCAGTGTAATATTCCTCCAGTGTAGATCAGCTGTTCTCTGTGTGAATATATAGTGCTTCTGTTCATTATCTGATCATAACTCCAGTATCAGTGTAATATTCCTCCAGTGTAGATCAGCTGTTCTCTGTGTGAATATATAGTGCTTCTGTTCATTATCTGATCATAACTCCAGTATCAGTGTTATATTCCTCCAGTGTTGATCGGCTGTTCTCTGTGTGAATATATAGTGCTTCTGTTCATTATCTGATCATAACTCCAGTATCAGTGTAATATTCCTCCAGTGTAGATCAGCTGTTCTCTGTGTGGATATATAGTGCTTCTGTTCATTATCTGATCATAACTCCAGTATCAGTGTAATATTCCTCCAGTGTAGATCAGCTGTTCTCTGTGTGGATATATAGTGCTTCTGTTCATTATCTGATCATAACTCCAGTATCAGTGTAATATTCCTCCAGTGTTGATCGGCTGTTCTCTGTGTGAATATATAGTGCTTCTGTTCATTATCTGATCATAACTCCAGTATCAGTGTTATATTCCTCCAGTGTAGATCAGCTGTTCTCTGTGTGAATATATAGCGCTTCTGTTCATTATCTGATCATAACTCCAGTATCAGTGTAATATTCCTCAGTGTAGATCAGCTGTTCTCTGTGTGAATATATAGTGCTTCTGTTCATTATCTGATCATAACTCCAGTATCAGTGTAATATTCCTCCAGTGTAGATCAGCTGTTCTCTGTGTGAATATATAGTGCTTCTGTTCATTATCTGATCATAACTCCAGTATCAGTGTAATATTCCTCCAGTGTAGATCAGCTGTTCTCTGTGTGAATATATAGTGCTTCTGTTCATTATCTGATCATAACTCCAGTATCAGTGTAATATTCCTCAGTGTAGATCAGCTGTTCTCTGTGTGAATATATAGCGCTTCTGTTCATTATCTGATCATAACTCCAGTATCAGTGTAATATTCCTCAGTGTAGATCAGCTGTTCTCTGTGTGAATATATAGCGCTTCTGCTCATTATCTGATCATAACTCCAGTATCAGTGTAATATTCCTCCAGTGTAGATCGGCTGTTCTCTGTGTGAATATATAGTGCTTCTGTTCATTATCTGATCATAACTCCAGTATCAGTGTAATATTCCTCCAGTGTAGATCGGCTGTTCTCTGTGTGAATATATAGTGCTTCTGTTCATTATCTGATCATAACTCCAGTATCACTGTAATATTCCTCCAGTGTAGATTGGCTGTTCTCTGTGTGAATATATAGCGCTTCTGCTCATTATCTGATCATAACTCCAGTATCAGTGTAATATTCCTCAGTGTAGATCAGCTGTTCTCTGTGTGAATATATAGCGCTTCTGCTCATTATCTGATCATAACTCCAGTATCAGTGTAATATTCCTCCAGTGTAGATCGGCTGTTCTCTGTGTGAATATATAGTGCTTCTGTTCATTATCTGATCATAACTCCAGTATCACTGTAATATTCCTCCAGTGTAGATTGGCTGTTCTCTGTGTGAATATATAGTGCTTCTGTTCATTATCTGATCATAACTCCAGTATCAGTGTAATATTCCTCCAGTGTAGATCGGCTGTTCTCTGTGTGAATATATAGTGCTTCTGCTCATTATCTGATCATAACTCCAGTATCACTGTAATATTCCTCATTGTAGATCAGCTGTTCTCTGTGTGAATATATAGCGCTTCTGCTCATTATCTGATCATAACTTCAGTATCAGTGTAATATTCCTCCAGTGTAGATCAGCTGTTCTCTGTGTGAATATATAGTGCTTCTGTTCATTATCTGATCATAACTCCAGTATCAGTGTAATATTCCTCCAGTGTAGATCGGCTGTTCTCTGTGTGTATATATAGCGAATCTGCTCATTATCTGATCATATCTCCAGTATCAGTGTAATATTCCTCCAGTGTAGATCGGCTGTTCTCTGTGTGAATATATAGCGCTTCTGTTCATTATCTGATCATAACTGCAGTATCAGTGTAATATTCCTCCAGTGTAGATCAGCTGTTCTCTGTGTGAATATATAGTGCTTCTGTTCATTATCTGATCAAAACTCCAGTATCAGTGTAATATTCCTCCAGTGTAGATCAGCTGTTCTCTGTGTGGATATATAGTGCTTCTGTTCATTATCTGATCATAACTCCAGTATCAGTGTAATATTCCTCCAGTGTAGATCAGCTGTTCTCTGTGTGGATATATAGTGCTTCTGTTCATTATCTGATCATAACTCCAGTATCAGTGTAATATTCCTCCAGTGTTGATCGGCTGTTCTCTGTGTGAATATATAGTGCTTCTGTTCATTATCTGATCATAACTCCAGTATCAGTGTTATATTCCTCCAGTGTAGATCAGCTGTTCTCTGTGTGAATATATAGTGCTTCTGTTCATTATCTGATCATAACTCCAGTATCAGTGTAATATTCCTCCAGTGTAGATCAGCTGTTCTCTGTGTGAATATATAGTGCTTCTGTTCATTATCTGATCATAACTCCAGTATCAGTGTAATATTCCTCAGTGTAGATCAGCTGTTCTCTGTGTGAATATATAGTGCTTCTGTTCATTATCTGATCATAACTCCAGTATCAGTGTAATATTCCTCCAGTGTAGATCAGCTGTTCTCTGTGTGAATATATAGCGCTTCTGTTCATTATCTGATCATAACTCCAGTATCAGTGTAATATTCCTCAGTGTAGATCAGCTGTTCTCTGTGTGAATATATAGTGCTTCTGTTCATTATCTGATCATAACTCCAGTATCAGTGTAATATTCCTCCAGTGTAGATCAGCTGTTCTCTGTGTGAATATATAGTGCTTCTGTTCATTATCTGATCATAACTCCAGTATCAGTGTAATATTCCTCCAGTGTAGATCAGCTGTTCTCTGTGTGAATATATAGTGCTTCTGTTCATTATCTGATCATAACTCCAGTATCAGTGTTATATTCCTCCAGTGTTGATCGGCTGTTCTCTGTGTGAATATATAGTGCTTCTGTTCATTATCTGATCATAACTCCAGTATCAGTGTAATATTCCTCCAGTGTAGATCAGCTGTTCTCTGTGTGGATATATAGTGCTTCTGTTCATTATCTGATCATAACTCCAGTATCAGTGTAATATTCCTCCAGTGTAGATCAGCTGTTCTCTGTGTGGATATATAGTGCTTCTGTTCATTATCTGATCATAACTCCAGTATCAGTGTAATATTCCTCCAGTGTTGATCGGCTGTTCTCTGTGTGAATATATAGTGCTTCTGTTCATTATCTGATCATAACTCCAGTATCAGTGTTATATTCCTCCAGTGTAGATCAGCTGTTCTCTGTGTGAATATATAGCGCTTCTGTTCATTATCTGATCATAACTCCAGTATCAGTGTAATATTCCTCAGTGTAGATCAGCTGTTCTCTGTGTGAATATATAGTGCTTCTGTTCATTATCTGATCATAACTCCAGTATCAGTGTAATATTCCTCCAGTGTAGATCAGCTGTTCTCTGTGTGAATATATAGTGCTTCTGTTCATTATCTGATCATAACTCCAGTATCAGTGTAATATTCCTCCAGTGTAGATCAGCTGTTCTCTGTGTGAATATATAGTGCTTCTGTTCATTATCTGATCATAACTCCAGTATCAGTGTAATATTCCTCAGTGTAGATCAGCTGTTCTCTGTGTGAATATATAGCGCTTCTGTTCATTATCTGATCATAACTCCAGTATCAGTGTAATATTCCTCAGTGTAGATCAGCTGTTCTCTGTGTGAATATATAGCGCTTCTGCTCATTATCTGATCATAACTCCAGTATCAGTGTAATATTCCTCCAGTGTAGATCGGCTGTTCTCTGTGTGAATATATAGTGCTTCTGTTCATTATCTGATCATAACTCCAGTATCAGTGTAATATTCCTCCAGTGTAGATCGGCTGTTCTCTGTGTGAATATATAGTGCTTCTGTTCATTATCTGATCATAACTCCAGTATCACTGTAATATTCCTCCAGTGTAGATTGGCTGTTCTCTGTGTGAATATATAGCGCTTCTGCTCATTATCTGATCATAACTCCAGTATCAGTGTAATATTCCTCAGTGTAGATCAGCTGTTCTCTGTGTGAATATATAGCGCTTCTGCTCATTATCTGATCATAACTCCAGTATCAGTGTAATATTCCTCCAGTGTAGATCGGCTGTTCTCTGTGTGAATATATAGTGCTTCTGTTCATTATCTGATCATAACTCCAGTATCACTGTAATATTCCTCCAGTGTAGATTGGCTGTTCTCTGTGTGAATATATAGTGCTTCTGTTCATTATCTGATCATAACTCCAGTATCAGTGTAATATTCCTCCAGTGTAGATCGGCTGTTCTCTGTGTGAATATATAGTGCTTCTGCTCATTATCTGATCATAACTCCAGTATCACTGTAATATTCCTCATTGTAGATCAGCTGTTCTCTGTGTGAATATATAGCGCTTCTGCTCATTATCTGATCATAACTTCAGTATCAGTGTAATATTCCTCCAGTGTAGATCAGCTGTTCTCTGTGTGAATATATAGTGCTTCTGTTCATTATCTGATCATAACTCCAGTATCAGTGTAATATTCCTCCAGTGTAGATCGGCTGTTCTCTGTGTGTATATATAATCTGCTCATTATCTGATCATATCTCCAGTATCAGTGTAATATTCCTCCAGTGTAGATCGGCTGTTCTCTGTGTGAATATATAGCGCTTCTGTTCATTATCTGATCATAACTGCAGTATCAGTGTAATATTCCTCCAGTGTAGATCAGCTGTTCTCTGTGTGAATATATAGTGCTTCTGTTCATTATCTGATCAAAACTCCAGTATCAGTGTAATATTCCTCCAGTGTAGATCAGCTGTTCTCTGTGTGGATATATAGTGCTTCTGTTCATTATCTGATCATAACTCCAGTATCAGTGTAATATTCCTCCAGTGTAGATCAGCTGTTCTCTGTGTGGATATATAGTGCTTCTGTTCATTATCTGATCATAACTCCAGTATCAGTGTAATATTCCTCCAGTGTTGATCGGCTGTTCTCTGTGTGAATATATAGTGCTTCTGTTCATTATCTGATCATAACTCCAGTATCAGTGTTATATTCCTCCAGTGTAGATCAGCTGTTCTCTGTGTGAATATATAGTGCTTCTGTTCATTATCTGATCATAACTCCAGTATCAGTGTAATATTCCTCCAGTGTAGATCAGCTGTTCTCTGTGTGAATATATAGTGCTTCTGTTCATTATCTGATCATAACTCCAGTATCAGTGTAATATTCCTCAGTGTAGATCAGCTGTTCTCTGTGTGAATATATAGTGCTTCTGTTCATTATCTGATCATAACTCCAGTATCAGTGTAATATTCCTCCAGTGTAGATCAGCTGTTCTCTGTGTGAATATATAGCGCTTCTGTTCATTATCTGATCATAACTCCAGTATCAGTGTAATATTCCTCAGTGTAGATCAGCTGTTCTCTGTGTGAATATATAGTGCTTCTGTTCATTATCTGATCATAACTCCAGTATCAGTGTAATATTCCTCCAGTGTAGATCAGCTGTTCTCTGTGTGAATATATAGTGCTTCTGTTCATTATCTGATCATAACTCCAGTATCAGTGTAATATTCCTCCAGTGTAGATCAGCTGTTCTCTGTGTGAATATATAGTGCTTCTGTTCATTATCTGATCATAACTCCAGTATCAGTGTTATATTCCTCCAGTGTTGATCGGCTGTTCTCTGTGTGAATATATAGTGCTTCTGTTCATTATCTGATCATAACTCCAGTATCAGTGTAATATTCCTCCAGTGTAGATCAGCTGTTCTCTGTGTGGATATATAGTGCTTCTGTTCATTATCTGATCATAACTCCAGTATCAGTGTAATATTCCTCCAGTGTAGATCAGCTGTTCTCTGTGTGGATATATAGTGCTTCTGTTCATTATCTGATCATAACTCCAGTATCAGTGTAATATTCCTCCAGTGTTGATCGGCTGTTCTCTGTGTGAATATATAGTGCTTCTGTTCATTATCTGATCATAACTCCAGTATCAGTGTTATATTCCTCCAGTGTAGATCAGCTGTTCTCTGTGTGAATATATAGCGCTTCTGTTCATTATCTGATCATAACTCCAGTATCAGTGTAATATTCCTCAGTGTAGATCAGCTGTTCTCTGTGTGAATATATAGTGCTTCTGTTCATTATCTGATCATAACTCCAGTATCAGTGTAATATTCCTCCAGTGTAGATCAGCTGTTCTCTGTGTGAATATATAGTGCTTCTGTTCATTATCTGATCATAACTCCAGTATCAGTGTAATATTCCTCCAGTGTAGATCAGCTGTTCTCTGTGTGAATATATAGTGCTTCTGTTCATTATCTGATCATAACTCCAGTATCAGTGTAATATTCCTCAGTGTAGATCAGCTGTTCTCTGTGTGAATATATAGCGCTTCTGTTCATTATCTGATCATAACTCCAGTATCAGTGTAATATTCCTCAGTGTAGATCAGCTGTTCTCTGTGTGAATATATAGCGCTTCTGCTCATTATCTGATCATAACTCCAGTATCAGTGTAATATTCCTCCAGTGTAGATCGGCTGTTCTCTGTGTGAATATATAGTGCTTCTGTTCATTATCTGATCATAACTCCAGTATCAGTGTAATATTCCTCCAGTGTAGATCGGCTGTTCTCTGTGTGAATATATAGTGCTTCTGTTCATTATCTGATCATAACTCCAGTATCACTGTAATATTCCTCCAGTGTAGATTGGCTGTTCTCTGTGTGAATATATAGCGCTTCTGCTCATTATCTGATCATAACTCCAGTATCAGTGTAATATTCCTCAGTGTAGATCAGCTGTTCTCTGTGTGAATATATAGCGCTTCTGCTCATTATCTGATCATAACTCCAGTATCAGTGTAATATTCCTCCAGTGTAGATCGGCTGTTCTCTGTGTGAATATATAGTGCTTCTGTTCATTATCTGATCATAACTCCAGTATCACTGTAATATTCCTCCAGTGTAGATTGGCTGTTCTCTGTGTGAATATATAGTGCTTCTGTTCATTATCTGATCATAACTCCAGTATCAGTGTAATATTCCTCCAGTGTAGATCGGCTGTTCTCTGTGTGAATATATAGTGCTTCTGCTCATTATCTGATCATAACTCCAGTATCACTGTAATATTCCTCATTGTAGATCAGCTGTTCTCTGTGTGAATATATAGCGCTTCTGCTCATTATCTGATCATAACTTCAGTATCAGTGTAATATTCCTCCAGTGTAGATCAGCTGTTCTCTGTGTGAATATATAGTGCTTCTGTTCATTATCTGATCATAACTCCAGTATCAGTGTAATATTCCTCCAGTGTAGATCGGCTGTTCTCTGTGTGTATATATAGCGAATCTGCTCATTATCTGATCATATCTCCAGTATCAGTGTAATATTCCTCCAGTGTAGATCGGCTGTTCTCTGTGTGAATATATAGCGCTTCTGTTCATTATCTGATCATAACTGCAGTATCAGTGTAATATTCCTCCAGTGTAGATCAGCTGTTCTCTGTGTGAATATATAGTGCTTCTGTTCATTATCTGATCATAACTCCAGTATCAGTGTAATATTCCTCCAGTGTAGATCAGCTGTTCTCTGTGTGAATATATAGTGCTTCTGTTCATTATCTGATCAAAACTCCAGTATCAGTGTAATATTCCTCCATTGTTGATCGGCTGTTCTCTGTGTGAATATATAGTGCTTCTGTTCATCATCTGATCATAACTCCAGTATCAGTGTAATATTCCTCAGTGTAGATCAGCTGTTCTCTGTGTGAATATATAGTGCTTCTGTTCATTATCTGATCATAACTCCAGTATCAGTGTAATATTCCTCAGTGTGGATCAGCTGTTCTCTGTCTGATTATATAGCGCTTCTGTTCATTATCTGATCATAACTCCAGTATCAGTGTAATATTCCTCAGTGTAGATCGGCTGTTCTCTGTGTGAATATATAGTGCTTCTGTTCATTATCTGATCATAACTCCAGTATCAGTGTAATATTCCTCCAGTGTAGATCAGCTGTTCTCTGTGTGAATATATAGCGCTTCTGTTCATTATCTGATCATAACTCCAGTATCAGTGTAATATTCCTCCAGTGTAGATCAGCTGTTCTCTGTGTGAATATATAGCGCTTCTGTTCATTATCTGATCATAACTCCAGTATCAGTGTAATATTCCTCAGTGTAGATCAGCTGTTCTCTGTGTGAATATATAGCGCTTCTGTTCATTATCTGATCATAACTCAAGTATCAGTGTAATATTCCTCAGTGTGGATCAGCTGTTCTCTGTGTGAATATATAGTGCTTCTGTTCATTATCTGATCATAACTCAAGTATCAGTGTAATATTCCTCAGTGTAGATCAGCTGTTCTCTGTGTGAATATATAGCACTTCTGTTCATTATCTGATCATAACTCCAGTATCAGTGTAATATTCCTCCAGTGTAGATCGGCTGTTCTCTGTGTGAATATATAGCGCTTCTGTTCATTATCTGATCATAACTCCAGTATCAGTGTAATATTCCTCAGTGTAGATCAGCTGTTCTCTGTGTGAATATATAGTGCTTCTGTTCATTATCTGATCATAACTCCAGTATCACTGTAATATTCCTCAGTGTAGATCAGCTGTTCTCTGTGTGAATATATAGTGCTTCTGCTCATTATCTGATAATAACTCCAGTATCAGTGTAATATTCCTCAGTGTAGATCAGCTGTTCTCTGTGTGAATATATAGTGCTTCTGTTCATTATCTGATCATAACTCCAGTATCAGTGTAATATTCCTCAGTGTAGATCAGTTGTTCTCTGTGTGAATATATAGTGCTTCTGCTCATTATCTGATCATAACTCCAGTATCAGTGTAATATTCCTCCAGTGTAGATCAGCTGTTCTCTGTGTGAATATATAGTGCTTCTGTTCATTATCAGATCATAACTCCAGTATCAGTGTAATACTTCTCAGTGTAGATCAGCTGTTCTCTGTGTGAATATATAGTGCTTCTGCTCATTATCTGATCATAACTCCAGTATCACTGTAATATTTCTCAGTGTGGATCAGCTGTTCTCTGTGTGAATATATAGCGCTTCTGTTCATTATCTGATCATAACTCCAGTATCAGTGTAATATTCCTCCAGTGTAGATCGGCTGTTCTCTGTGTGAATATATAGCGCTTCTGCTCATTATCTGATCATAACTCCAGTATCAGTGTAATATTCCTCAGTGTAGATCAGCTGTTCTCTGTGTGAATATATAGTGCTTCTGTTCATTATCTGATCATAACTCCAGTATCAGTGTAATATTCCTCCAGTGTAGATCAGCTGTTCTCTGTGTGAATATATTGTGCTTCTGCTCATTATCTGATCATAACTCCAGTATCAGTGTAATATTCCTCAGTGTAGATCAGCTGTTCTCTGTGTGAATATATAGCGCTTCTGCTCATTATCTGATCATAACTCCAGTATCAGTGTAATATTCCTCCAGTGTAGATCGGCTGTTCTCTGTGTGAATATATAGTGCTTCTGTTCATTATCTGATCATAACTCCAGTATCACTGTAATATTCCTCCAGTGTAGATCGGCTGTTCTCTGTGTGAATATATAGTGCTTCTGTTCATTATCTGATCATAACTCCAGTATCAGTGTAATATTCCTCCAGTGTAGATCGGCTGTTCTCTGTGTGAATATATAGTGCTTCTGCTCATTATCTGATCATAACTCCAGTATCACTGTAATATTCCTCATTGTAGATCAGCTGTTCTCTGTGTGAATATATAGCGCTTCTGCTCATTATCTGATCATAACTTCAGTATCAGTTTAATATTCCTCCAGTGTAGATCAGCTGTTCTCTTTGTGAATATATAGCGCTTCTGTTCATTATCTGATCATAACTCCAGTATCAGTGTAATATTCCTCAGTGTAGATCGGCTGTTATCTTTGTGAATATATATTCCTTCTGCTCATTATCTGATCATAACTTCAGTATCAGTGTAATATTCCTCCAGTGTAGATCAGCTGTTCTCTGTGTGAATATATAGCGCTTCTGCTCATTATCTGATCATAACTCCAGTATCAGTGTAATATTCCTCCAGTGTAGATCAGCTGTTCTCTTTGTGAATATATAGCGCTTCTGTTCATTATCTGATCATAACTCCAGTATCAGTGTAATATTCCTCAGTGTAGATCGGCTGTTATCTTTGTGAATATATATTCCTTCTGCTCATTATCTGATCATAACTCCAGTATCAGTGTAATATTCCTCACTGTAGATCAGCTGTTTTCTGTGTGAATATATAGCGCTTCTGTTCATTATCTGATCATAACTCCAGTATCAGTGTAATATTCCTCAGTGTAGATCAGCTGTTCTCTGTGTGATTATATAGTGCTTCTGCTCATTATCTGATCATAACTCCAGTATCAGTGTAATATTCCTCCAGTGTAGATCAGCTGTTCTCTGTGTGAATATATAGTGCTTCTGCTCATTATCTGATCATAACTCCAGTATCAGTGTAATATTCCTCAGTGTAGATCGGCTGTTATCTTTGTGAATATATATTCCTTCTGTTCATTATCTGATCATAACTCCAGTATCAGTGTAATATTCCTCAGTGTAGATCAGCTGTTCTCTGTGTGAATATATAGTGCTTCTGTTCATTATCAGATCATAACTCCAGTATCAGTGTAATACTTCTCCAGTGTAGATCAGCTGTTCTCTCTGTGAATATATAGTGCTTCTGCTCATTATCTGATCATAACTCCAGTATCACTGTAATATTCCTCAGTGTGGATCAGCTGTTCTCTGTGTGAATATATAGCGCTTCTGTTCATTATCTGATCATAACTCCAGTATCAGTGTAATATTCCTCCAGTGTAGATCGGCTGTTCTCTGTGTGAATATATAGTGCTTCTGCTCATTATCTGATCATAACTCCAGTATCACTGTAATATTCCTCAGTGTAGATCAGCTGTTCTCTGTGTGAATATATAGCGCTTCTGCTCATTATCTGATCATAACTCCAGTATCAGTGTAATATTCCTCCAGTGTAGATCAGCTGTTCTCTGTGTGAATATATAGCGCTTCTGTTCATTATCTGATCATAACTCCAGTTTCAGTGTAATATTCCTCCAGTGTAGATCGGCTGTTCTCTTTGTGAATATATAGCGCTTCTGTTCATTATCTGATCATAACTCCAGTTTCAGTGTAATATTCCTCCAGTGTAGATCGGCTGTTCTCTTTGTGAATATATAGTGCTTCTGCTCATTATCTGATCATAACTCCAGTATCAGTGTAATATTCCTCAGTGTAGATCAGCTGTTCTCTGTGTGAATATATAGTGCTTATGTTCATTATCTGATCATAACTCCAGTATCAGTGTAATATTCCTCCAGTGTAGATCAGCTGTTCTCTGTGTGAATATATAGCGCTTCTGCTCATTATCTGATCATAACTCCAGTATCAGTGTAATATTCCTCCAGTGTAGATCGGCTGTTCTCTGTGTGAATATATAGTGATTCTGTTCATTATCTGATCATAACTCCAGTATCAGTGTAATATTCCTCCAGTGTAGATCGGCTGTTCTCTGTGTGAATATATAGTGCTTCTGTTCATTATCTGACCATAACTCCAGTATCAGTGTAATATTCCTCCAGTGTAGATCAGCTGTTCTCTGTGTGAATATATAGTGCTTCTGCTCATTATCTGATCATAACTCCAGTATCACTGTAATATTCCTCAGTGTAGATCGGCTGTTCTCTGTGTGAATATATAGCGCTTCTGTTCATTATCTGAGCATAACTCCAGTATCAGTGTAATATTCCTCCAGTGTAGATCGGCTGTTCTCTGTGTGAATATATAGTGCTTCTGCTCATTATCTGATCATAACTCCAGTATCAGTGTAATATTCCTCCAGTGTAGATCAGCTGTTCTCTGTGTGAATATATAGTGCTTCTGCTCATTATCTGATCATAACTCCAGTATCAGTGTAATATTCCTCATTGTAGATCAGCTGTTCTCTTTGTGAATATATAGCGCTTCTGTTCATTATCTGATCATAACTCCAGTATCACTGTAATATTCCTCATTGTAGATCGGCTGTTCTCTGTGTGAATATATAGTGCTTCTGCTCATTATCTGATCATAACTTCAGTATCAGTGTAATATTCCTCCAGTGTAGATCAGCTGTTCTCTGTGTGAATATATAGTGCTTCTGTTCATTATCTGATCATAACTCCAGTATCAGTGTAATATTCCTCCAGTGTAGATCAGCTGTTCTCTGTGTGAATATATAGTGCTTCTGTTCATTATCTGATCATAACTCCAGTATCAGTGTAATATTCCTCAGTGTAGATCGGCTGTTATCTTTGTGAATATATATTCCTTCTGCTCATTATCTGATCATAACTCCAGTATCAGTGTAATATTCCTCCAGTGTGGATCAGCTGTTCTCTGTGTGAATATATAGCGCTTCTGTTCATTATCTGATCATAACTCCAGTATCAGTGTAATATTCCTCAGTGTAGATCAGCTGTTCTCTGTGTGAATATATAGTGCTTCTGTTCATTATCTGATCATAACTCCAGTATCAGTGTAATATTCCTCCAGTGTAGATCAGCTGTTCTCTGTGTGAATATATATTCCTTCTGCTCATTATCTGATCATAACTCCAGTATCAGTGTAATATTCCTCCAGTGTAGATTGGCTGTTTTCTTTGTGAATATATAGCGCTTCTGTTCATTATCTGATCATAACTCCAGTATCAGTGTAATATTCCTCCAGTGTAGATCAGCTGTTCTCTTTGTGAATATATAGTGCTTCTGCTCATTATCTGATCATAACTCCAGTATCAGTGTAATATTCCTCCAGTGTAGATCGGCTGTTCTCTGTGTGAATATATAGTGCTTCTGTTCATTATCTGATCATAACTCCAGTATCAGTGTAATATTCCTCAGTGTAGATCAGCTGTTCTCTGTGTGAATATATAGCGCTTCTGTTCATTATCTGATCATAACTCCAGTATCAGTGTAATATTCCTCCAGTGTAGATCAGCTGTTCTCTGTGTGAATATATAGTGCTTCTGTTCATTATCTGATCATAACTCCAGTATCAGTGTAATATTCCTCCAGTGTAGATCAGCTGTTCTCTGTGTGAATATATAGTGCTTCTGTTCATTATCTGATCATAACTCTAGTATCAGTGTAATATTCCTCCAGTGTAGATCAGCTGTTCTCTGTGTGAATATATAGCGCTTCTGCTCATTATCTGATCATAACTCCAGTATCAGTGTAATATTCCTCCAGTGTAGATCGGCTGTTCTCTGTGTGAATATATAGTGCTTCTGTTCATTATCTGATCATAACTCCAGTATCAGTGTAATATTCCTCAGTGTGGATCAGCTGTTCTCTGTGTGAATATATAGCGCTTCTGTTCATTATCTGATCATAACTCCAGTATCAGTGTAATATTCCTCCAGTGTAGATCAGCTGTTCTCTGTGTGAATATATATTCCTTCTGCTCATTATCTGATCATAACTCCAGTATCAGTGTAATATTCCTCCAGTGTAGATTGGCTGTTTTCTTTGTGAATATATAGCGCTTCTGTTCATTATCTGATCATAACTCCAGTATCAGTGTAATATTCCTCCAGTGTAGATCAGCTGTTCTCTTTGTGAATATATAGTGCTTCTGCTCATTATCTGATCATAACTCCAGTATCAGTGTAATATTCCTCCAGTGTAGATCGGCTGTTCTCTGTGTGAATATATAGCGCTTCTGTTCATTATCTGATCATAACTCCAGTATCAGTGTAATATTCCTCAGTGTAGATCGGCTGTTATCTTTGTGAATATATATTCCTTCTGTTCATTATCTGATCATAACTCCAGTATCAGTGTAATATTCCTCAGTGTAGATCAGCTGTTCTCTGTGTGAATATATAGTGCTTCTGTTCATTATCAGATCATAACTCCAGTATCAGTGTAATACTTCTCCAGTGTAGATCAGCTGTTCTCTCTGTGAATATATAGTGCTTCTGCTCATTATCTGATCATAACTCCAGTATCACTGTAATATTCCTCAGTGTGGATCAGCTGTTCTCTGTGTGAATATATAGCGCTTCTGTTCATTATCTGATCATAACTCCAGTATCAGTGTAATATTCCTCCAGTGTAGATCGGCTGTTCTCTGTGTGAATATATAGTGCTTCTGCTCATTATCTGATCATAACTCCAGTATCACTGTAATATTCCTCAGTGTAGATCAGCTGTTCTCTGTGTGAATATATAGCGCTTCTGCTCATTATCTGATCATAACTCCAGTATCAGTGTAATATTCCTCCAGTGTAGATCAGCTGTTCTCTGTGTGAATATATAGCGCTTCTGTTCATTATCTGATCATAACTCCAGTTTCAGTGTAATATTCCTCCAGTGTAGATCGGCTGTTCTCTTTGTGAATATATAGCGCTTCTGTTCATTATCTGATCATAACTCCAGTTTCAGTGTAATATTCCTCCAGTGTAGATCGGCTGTTCTCTTTGTGAATATATAGTGCTTCTGCTCATTATCTGATCATAACTCCAGTATCAGTGTAATATTCCTCAGTGTAGATCAGCTGTTCTCTGTGTGAATATATAGTGCTTATGTTCATTATCTGATCATAACTCCAGTATCAGTGTAATATTCCTCCAGTGTAGATCAGCTGTTCTCTGTGTGAATGTATAGCGCTTCTGCTCATTATCTGATCATAACTCCAGTATCAGTGTAATATTCCTCCAGTGTAGATCGGCTGTTCTCTGTGTGAATATTTAGTGATTCTGTTCATTATCTGATCATAACTCCAGTATCAGTGTAATATTCCTCCAGTGTAGATCGGCTGTTCTCTGTGTGAATATATAGTGCTTCTGTTCATTATCTGATCATAACTCCAGTATCAGTGTAATATTCCTCCAGTGTGGATCAGCTGTTCTCTGTGTGAATATATAGTGCTTCTGTTCATTATCTGACCATAACTCCAGTATCAGTGTAATATTCCTCCAGTGTAGATCAGCTGTTCTCTGTGTGAATATATAGTGCTTCTGCTCATTATCTGATCATAACTCCAGTATCACTGTAATATTCCTCAGTGTAGATCGGCTGTTCTCTGTGTGAATATATAGCGCTTCTGTTCATTATCTGAGCATAACTCCAGTATCAGTGTAATATTCCTCCAGTGTAGATCGGCTGTTCTCTGTGTGAATATATAGTGCTTCTGCTCATTATCTGATCATAACTCCAGTATCAGTGTAATATTCCTCCAGTGTAGATCAGCTGTTCTCTGTGTGAATATATAGTGCTTCTGCTCATTATCTGATCATAACTCCAGTATCAGTGTAATATTCCTCATTGTAGATCAGCTGTTCTCTTTGTGAATATATAGCGCTTCTGTTCATTATCTGATCATAACTCCAGTATCACTGTAATATTCCTCATTGTAGATCGGCTGTTCTCTGTGTGAATATATAGTGCTTCTGCTCATTATCTGATCATAACTTCAGTATCAGTGTAATATTCCTCCAGTGTAGATCAGCTGTTCTCTGTGTGAATATATAGTGCTTCTGTTCATTATCTGATCATAACTCCAGTATCAGTGTAATATTCCTCCAGTGTAGATCAGCTGTTCTCTGTGTGAATATATAGTGCTTCTGTTCATTATCTGATCATAACTCCAGTATCAGTGTAATATTCCTCAGTGTAGATCGGCTGTTATCTTTGTGAATATATATTCCTTCTGCTCATTATCTGATCATAACTCCAGTATCAGTGTAATATTCCTCCAGTGTGGATCAGCTGTTCTCTGTGTGAATATATAGCGCTTCTGTTCATTATCTGATCATAACTCCAGTATCAGTGTAATATTCCTCAGTGTAGATAAGCTGTTCTCTGTGTGAATATATAGTGCTTCTGTTCATTATCTGATCATAACTCCAGTATCAGTGTAATATTCCTCCAGTGTAGATCAGCTGTTCTCTGTGTGAATATATATTCCTTCTGCTCATTATCTGATCATAACTCCAGTATCAGTGTAATATTCCTCCAGTGTAGATTGGCTGTTTTCTTTGTGAATATATAGCGCTTCTGTTCATTATCTGATCATAACTCCAGTATCAGTGTAATATTCCTCCAGTGTAGATCAGCTGTTCTCTTTGTGAATATATAGTGCTTCTGCTCATTATCTGATCATAACTCCAGTATCAGTGTAATATTCCTCCAGTGTAGATCGGCTGTTCTCTGTGTGAATATATAGTGCTTCTGTTCATTATCTGATCATAACTCCAGTATCAGTGTAATATTCCTCAGTGTAGATCAGCTGTTCTCTGTGTGAATATATAGCGCTTCTGTTCATTATCTGATCATAACTCCAGTATCAGTGTAATATTCCTCCAGTGTAGATCAGCTGTTCTCTGTGTGAATATATAGTGCTTCTGTTCATTATCTGATCATAACTCCAGTATCAGTGTAATATTCCTCCAGTGTAGATCAGCTGTTCTCTGTGTGAATATATAGTGCTTCTGTTCATTATCTGATCATAACTCTAGTATCAGTGTAATATTCCTCCAGTGTAGATCAGCTGTTCTCTGTGTGAATATATAGCGCTTCTGCTCATTATCTGATCATAACTCCAGTATCAGTGTAATATTCCTCCAGTGTAGATCGGCTGTTCTCTGTGTGAATATATAGTGCTTCTGTTCATTATCTGATCATAACTCCAGTATCAGTGTAATATTCCTCAGTGTGGATCAGCTGTTCTCTGTGTGAATATATAGCGCTTCTGTTCATTATCTGATCATAACTCCAGTATCAGTGTAATATTCCTCCAGTGTAGATCAGCTGTTCTCTGTGTGAATATATATTTCTTCTGCTCATTATCTGATCATAACTCCAGTATCAGTGTAATATTCCTCCAGTGTAGATTGGCTGTTTTCTTTGTGAATATATAGCGCTTCTGTTCATTATCTGATCATAACTCCAGTATCAGTGTAATATTCCTCCAGTGTAGATCAGCTGTTCTCTTTGTGAATATATAGTGCTTCTGCTCATTATCTGATCATAACTCCAGTATCAGTGTAATATTCCTCCAGTGTAGATCGGCTGTTCTCTGTGTGAATATATAGCGCTTCTGTTCATTATCTGATCATAACTCCAGTATCAGTGTAATATTCCTCAGTGTAGATCAGCTGTTCTCTGTGTGAATATATAGCGCTTCTGTTCATTATCTGATCATAACTCCAGTATCAGTGTAATATTCCTCCAGTGTAGATCGGCTGTTCTCTGTGTGAATATATAGCGCTTCTGTTCATTATCTGATCATAACTCCAGTATCAGTGTAATATTCCTCAGTGTAGATCAGCTGTTCTCTGTGTGAATATATAGTGCTTCTGTTCATTATCTGATCATAACTCCAGTATCAGTGTAATATTCCTCAGTGTAGATCAGCTGTTCTCTGTGTGAATATATAGTGCTTCTGTTCATTATCTGATCATAACTCCAGTATCAGTGTAATATTCCTCCAGTGTAGATCAGCTGTTCTCTGTGTGAATATATAGTGCTTCTGTTCATTATCTGATCATAACTCCAGTATCAGTGTAATATTCCTCCAGTGTAGATCAGCTGTTCTCTGTGTGAATATATAGTGCTTCTGTTCATTATCTGATCATAACTCCAGTATCAGTGTAATATTCCTCCAGTGTAGATCAGCTGTTCTCTGTGTGAATATATAGTGCTTCTGTTCATTATCTGATCATAACTCCAGTATCAGTGTAATATTCCTCCAGTGTAGATCAGCTGTTCTCTGTGAATATATAGTGCTTCTGTTCATTATCTGATCATAACTCCAGTATCAGTGTAATATTCCTCCAGTGTAGATCAGCTGTTCTCTGTGTGAATATATAGTGCTTCTGTTCATTATCTGATCATAACTCCAGTATCAGTGTAATATTCCTCCAGTGTAGATCAGCTGTTCTCTGTGTGAATATATAGTGCTTCTGTTCATTATCTGATCATAACTCCAGTATCAGTGTAATATTCCTCCAGTGTAGATCAGCTGTTCTCTGTGTGAATATATAGCACTTCTGCTCATTATCTGATCATAACTCCAGTATCAGTGTAATATTCCTCCAGTGTAGATCAGCTGTTCTCTGTGTGAATATATAGCGCTTCTGTTCATTATCTGATCATAACTCCAGTATCAGTATAATATTCCTCCAGTGTAGATCAGCTGTTCTCTGTGTGAATATATAGCGCTTCTGTTCATTATCTGATCATAACTCCAGTATCAATGTAATATTCCTCCAGTGTAGATCAGCTGTTCTCTGTGTGAATATATAGTGCTTCTGTTCATTATCTGATCATAACTCCAGTATCAGTGTAATATTCCTCCAGTGTAGATCAGCTGTTCTCTGTGTGAATATATAGTGCAGTGTGATTTATTCTGGTGATCAAAGCTGAATTTATCATCATTACTCCAGTCTTCAGTGTCACATTACCCTTCACTAATCATTCTCATATGAGGATTTATGATTATTATCAGCGTTGAACACGGTTCATATGTATTTTTTTAGGACTCTTTGATGAATAGAAAGTTCAAAACATTTGTCAACTAATCAGAATAACCACAACAATAGAATAAATGACTATTTACTATGAAATTACTAGTATAATAACTTTTTATATTTTCAGTTCATATTTATTTCATTTCAAAGGTATGGAAATGTTTTAGCAGAATAATAACCCTGGAATAATGTATAATATTATGACATGATGTGATATGATGAGATGATATAAAACAATATATATAACATAACACAACATCATAATATAATTAATGATGTGATGTGACGTGACGTGACTTGATATGACATGAGATGATAAAATAAAAAATTGTTATAATGCATATAATATAACAATATATTTATATTTTATCACCCTTATGTCATATCAAGTTACATAATATAATATAATATAATATAATATAATATAATATAATATAATATAATATAATATAATATAATATAATATAATATAATATAATATAATATAATATAATATAATTATCCCAAACCGGTATGAAAATATGACTCAGATGTGATAGAGTATGTAAACAGAGCGTTTCTACAGGCTGGGTTTGATCTCTGCTCCTCATAAAAGATCATTTCAGTCCACAAGTTACTGAACGTCAAACCTCTTCAGTTTGTGTGCTATTGCTGATCCAGTTCATCCAGCTTTTCCAACATTATGAAAATATGTTCAAACATTTCACAAATGAATATGATGACATGAAAGGGCATCCAGTTGGCCGTCCCGCGTCCCTCCTCAATCACAAGGTCACCGTCTGTCTCCGTTGCGACACTACGTGAGCGCCAAATCAATCAGGCTTTTCAAGGAGACAAGGAAATGAGACGCAGAAAATCCACGTCTACCTTCACCGTACGACCGGCCCGACCGAGACCAGCGAAGGTCACGCGCCCGATGGAAACATCTCACCTGATCATAACTTTACAGGAAACCTCTAATGTTTATTAAGCAGCGTGTGATAACTGATGCGTTATTTCTTCTTTTTACATACTAATATATATTTATTACAATTAAAACATAATGACTATTTGAATAATACTAACAATTTTTGTCATTCTGTTAATGTAGAATAACCCTTTTATAATAAATTAATATTCAAATAAATGCTGTTCTTTTGCACTTTCTAATCATTTAAGACTGGCGTAATGATGATAAATTCAGGAATAAATCACACTATATATTCACATAGAGAACAGCTGATGGAGGAATATTACACTGCTTTACTGTAGTTATGATCAGATAAACACAGCCTTTAACGGATTATTATAAAGCGTGTGTTTACCCTGTTTAAGCAGTGCAGGGCTCGTCATGTGATCTCAACTAAAGCGCCACGAGGAGAGAGAAATGACTTCAAACGGTAATTTCCGAGCTGATAAAACGCAAGGGTTTATCAGGCGCGGCGGTCTGAGCGCAGGATGTTTTCAGTGATGAGATTTACTGCATCGTCCTGGACCCGCTTCATTCTCTCAAAACAGGAAGTGATCAATAAGAGGACTCAAATGTCAGGGACTACAGGTTTTTTTCCCTCTGATCAATGGAAGCGAATAGGAGCTGGGAAGAAAGGAACAGATACTATTGAGAGATTACACTGACGTAATCCAAAGACTCTTTAAACCCGCAAGACTCGCACACTCCAGCGTCATCTAGACTTCTGATTCAATCTGTGTTGAAATGTGTGTGGACGCATCTGAACGGTTTTCAACTCCACATTTCATGTTCAACAAAACCAAGTAATTGCTTAGAAGTTGCATTTAAAACACACGTGTGTGCACACATACATACTAACAGATAGGCACTCACAAACACACACACACACACACACAAACGTAATGCACAAGACGTGTATGGTGTACAAGGAGTTGCAGGAGTCAAATTTATAAATCCTTTGTTCACAAACAGCAAGGGTGCGTGTCGGTGTGTCTACTTTAAAACGTGAACTTGTGATGCTTTGAAAGTGGACAACGTGTTTAGGGTTCAGAACGTGCTATATGCTGCAGTCAGTTCATAGCGCTTATCGTTTTTTGCAAATTAACTCTTCATATGCTTTTACACTTGGTGTAAGTAGCATCTATCGCTATTTCCGCTTAGTGCAAATAGCCACTTCTGACCTCATGTTATTATATCAAACACTGAGAGTGGATGGTGAAAAAGGCACCCTAACGAATGTCCCATGTGACTGGAGGTGGATGGTCTCAGAAGATATTTGAATATAGTGCATGACGTATATGGTGTTTTTTTCCACATTCTGCCCACCATCTGAGAACAATCACACGGGTGAGTGTGACTGAATGAAGACAGGATGCTCGTTTTATGCGAGCGATTCCTTCACCGCACATCTCGGAGTGTGTGAAGCGTGTGTGTGTGTGTGTGTGTGGCGGTCGTTTCCCTGGAGGCCTCGTCTGAACAGGTGAGAGGATTACCGCAGGCGTGAACATGTGTTTTCCACCAGAGAGCCTGGATCACTGACGACACGCTGTAGATCATCTCCACACACACTCACTGAATCTAACAGGTCAGGAGTGAAATCACATGACCCGCCACACTCATCGTCATGTGTGTGTGTGTGTGTGTCGGGTATGATTTAAAAAAAGATTGTTAATTCACATTAACTCTGAGGAAAAGTTTCGATGTCATCTAATTTTCCGCGCTCATAAGCGCAGTGCACAGGGGTAGAGCTGTATTTCTGCTTTTCCACGAGGGCACTTTCCTTCAGCCCGACTGCCATGGCACGCTTTCAGAAACCATTTCTGATTCCAAGAAAAGTTTGGAACAAAAATCAGCCTTTAGGGGCCCAACAACTTGGGCTGTGCTTTTAATGGGACAACTTTGTATCTTATTTACCCTATTTGTATGTTCTAGTGCTGTCAATTGGAGAATATTATTGAATATTAATATTAGTAGTACACTAGAGTGGTAATATGAACCGTATGAATCGTTGTTCACACTTTAGTTCAGGGTCCAATTCTCACTATTTGCTACGACTCTGTAAACTCCCAAGTAGACCATCCTTAAAAATATTCTTGTTCGCCGTATCCTGACCAACCCTGTCAATTTAGCACCGACTCAAAAATGTTTTTTTTGTTTTTTGCTTTTAGTCCGACCGACTTGCCGGTTGTAAATTTGCATAACGACCGACCGATAGTTGTTTACTCTTCAAACAACTAATACAAAAGCAATAAAATAATAATAATTATTATATTTTAGTAAGTATTGTAAATATATAAATTGCCTAGGCCTACATACAAACGAAGGCTACGTTCTTTCTTTTAAATAAAAACCTGTGACGTCCAAACGTTTTTTTTTTTCTTCTTCGTGATAAGTTTTTAAAAAAATGATGCCAGGTTAGTTGGTGGGTTTATGTGAATCCCAGCCACCGCACTAGCCATTATTTAATGGAAGGAGACAGGCGTGTTATTCAAGCATTCATTCAAAAATAAAAGAGCGACAGGCATGGTGGTAACTCAAGGGTTTGTTTTTTTTCGGGGGGGGTTTTCGTTTTTTTGGCTTGAAAATATAAACTGAATTTAGAAATGCTTTTTAAATTAAAAACTTTGTGTTTAATAAACAAAATACATTTTTGAAATGAAGACAGTGTTTGGATGGAGTGTAGCGCATGCAAATTAATCCGTTCCCTTAATCCAATTGTTACTGTGAGTCTAGGCCCACACAAATAAAAGCAGACAGTTTATAGTTAATAATTATTATATCTTGCTCTTATATCTGAATGGCTAAACATGACAGAGTACTGGGAGAGGTTTCTGCTGTCATAAAGGAAAATATCCATGAGAACACGTCGTGCCGGCACTTTCCTCAGACAGAGGGTGTTGGAAAACATAGCCTATATTGTTTCGTAGTAGTTATGTTTAACTTAAAGCCTATAATATTATTATTTTTTAAAAGTCATATATTGATTATGAAACGTGAGCACAACCTTCTACACAAACCTTGGCAGTAGAAGCACCATTGGCTAGTAGCCTAATGTTTTTCAATTATTTCTTTTAGTCCAGACTGATATAGGCTGCTTTATATTATAGGCCCACTTGTATATTAATATATCTAGTGTAGAAACATGGAAGTGTGACAAAGGCACATAGTATAGGCTATATACATTCTCTAATGTGGATAAAGGCTTATTTTGTACACATCACTATACAACATATGTCCTTTTTATGAGAAAATATGTAGTTTTAACGATTTTTTTGTTGTTGTTGTTGACATGTCTAATGGTAACGCATCTATAGTGAAGCCTGCAGTAGATGTTGTGCATTGTTATGGCAGTCCGCTTATTGTATTTCGGGAATGTTTCACTCCTGTTTGTCATTGTGTACAAACGTCACGCCAATAAATCATTAAAAATATCATCAGAAATATTGGTCTTTACCATAGCCTATTGAATCTTTACATTCGTCCCGCCTGTTGTCCGTGGATTTACCATATATTTGGTGTCAATTGCCATATAAACGTATTTTATATTTTCATAATATATATCTTTTTTGTTTACTTTATCTAACATTACATCATATTTAAAGCGCCCGAAGGCACGGGTCGAAGGCCCAGTCAGTGACGTCACGATATGCTAATTTGTTTAAAATCATACCTACGTAATCAACATTACCAAAATGCTACTTTTTTTTTTTCACATTGAAACTTGAAAAAAAAAGATTTGACCTACCGACCCTTTTTTTTTTTTGTTATTGCAAACCAAAATATTTTTAAGGAAGGCCTTACTGCTTATTAATAGTTATTAAGGTAGTTGTTCAGATTAGATTAAGGGATGTAGAATATGACCATGCAGAATAAGGCATTAATATGTGCTGATAAACAGCTAATATCCTAGTCATATGCATGATCGTAAGTTCATAGAAAGAATTGAACAATAAACTAGAGATGATCTACCCTAATGACAAGCTGTTGTACCAAGGTTTGTGCTGTTTTTCCCTGAGAGTGCATCGGCCCACACTGAACAACATTCATTTGTCCTTTGGCAGGATTGCTCTGTGAGAGTTTCCTCCTTTGTTGGCACCGGCTTTGGGAAGAGTGCCTGATGCGGTTTGGCTAGAAGAAGCCGCGGCACAGGTGTTTTTGGGTTAGATGTCAGCCCTACGGTACAGCTCTCGCTGCTGTACGTGAGGAAAAATGCCACGCAGCCGTGAGCTGCCAAGCGCAGGCTCTCTGAAATAGTGCTGACGCGAGGCCAGTTCAGGCGGAGGTTGTCGGCAGCCATGAAAGGTAGAGTTCACCGAGGCCTTAGGACGCGGCCCTGTGAATTTCCTAGCTAAAAACGGGTCAGCCTAAGCTCCTGAGGCACTGCCAACCATCCCAGCCACGCTGACACTTTCCCCTCGCCCAGATGACAGGCACCCGCAACAGGTGAGACCACCAAAAATAAGGGCCCCTGCCAAGTCCCGCAACCCCCAACCGGAGTGGGGACAGGCCCTTTTGTAGGGGCTGTGCTCGGGTGGGGATTGTTGTTTTGTGAGCCCGGGGTCAGCTGGCCCTCGCGCAGCCACAGGCCTGAAGGCTAATCCGCACTCGGATGCCTTCCATGCTGGCCCTAAGCCCTCTCTCGCTCCCACACCGACACGCTCGCTTTGAAGAAACGACATTCGAGATCCGCTCGCTGTGAATCGGCGGAGGTCAACGCCGTAAAGCACACTCGCTCTCAGCAATGTATTTGTTGACAACCGCTCTCGGGTTTCATTGAAGATATTCCATTTTGAGCCGCTCACTGCAGCTTTTGGAAATCTTGAATCAGAATAACATCTCTTCTCTGATGATGAGGGCGGAGCCACATGTCACTCACATGAGATCAGCCAATAGCAAACCACCACCAGCCAATCACTCCCCACACACAATCAAGCCCCGCCCCTACATTTGCTCTTGTTCGGGAAGCGTTTCACTCGGATATACGGCACAATAGAGAAGATGAGCACACCTTCTGCTTCATGATGACTCTAACTACATTCAGCTACAGAGAAGCAGGACATTAGGCGTCAAACGCAGGGCTTTTCAATGCAAATGTTTTATTTTCTAAATCAGAATTTTTGTCTTGTTTTCCAGCACAAATATCTATACAATTTTAAAACGAGATACGTTTACAAAACAAGTTTTATCTGAAAAATATATCAAAATTAAGCAAGTTTATGCTGAAAATAATTTCTGACCCTACTGCTAGACTTTTTTATTGTTTAGTTTTTTTCCCATGAAACCGAATCTTAATATCTGATATAATGTTGCTTCTCACATTAATGTAGTTTGAGAAGATGTTTAGATCGTTTAGGAAAACAAGGCAGAATTACTGGGGAAGATCTTTGGGTTTTTTTGCAGCGATTTCAGAAAAGTCTTTGTCTGTTTTTAATGAAACGTTATGAAGACAGGCATAATTTTGTCATTGTGGATAACATGCACTAACTAACCGTCCGGGATGCAGATCCGACCCTTCTTGATCTGGTAGGGTCTGATTTGAGAATGTCGCTGTACTGTACTTGTGTTATTGATTGGATCAGTGAGGTTGTGATCGAAAGACCTCGTGATACACAATCCATCCGTTACAAATCGGCCTTTTCCTTCTCTCTCTCTCTCTCTCTGACCCTCTTGTTCCGAGTGTAACGGGAGACTAGATAGTGCCAAGGTTTAATTCCTGTCAGCATCTGTTTAATTATGGCAGTAACTGTTCTAATTATAACGGGCACCTTTGTACCTCCGAATCTTCACTCCGGCTTTGCCATGGCTGACAGTAGTGTGTGACATGGAGCGTCTGAATGGATGGGATCTTCAGGGAAACCCGACGACCGGAGAAACGTGGCGGATCTGACCTTATGCACTTCATGCTAGGTGGTTTGCTAGTCTGGGCTGACCTAGTTTGGTGGTTTTAGAAGGGGCATTGGTTAACGACGCTAACTAAACCAGCGGAGACTATTTCAGCTCGGACGTTTCCATCGTCATCACCTCATGATTTAGCATTAGCATAATATTCCAGACATTTTCAACAACAAAGAACCTTTCATTAGGACTGGAGTTATGTCCTTTAGGTGTGTTGTGTTAATAAGCTTGTTAAGTCAAACCATTTGGGCCAAAACTTAAATTATATTTACGGTGCATTTAGTCAATCTAATCTTTATCATAATTCACAATCATTTAACGCCCCCCCACCGTCTGTGGCTATCAATAAAAAATATTAAAATTGCAGTTGGGAGAAATGAGATTTTACTGCGACTTAGCGAGCGTCAAATGATCTCCCGGAGTTTGCGAGGAAGAGTGGGACCACGGGGACCGGCGGGTAATTAGGTTAGTGGGTTGTCAGTGTCAGGAAATTGAAAGACAATCCTAATCAGATTTCTGTTTCTAGGGAATCAAATAATTTGTATAAGGAGAAGAAATCTCCCGATTCGGCTTCTAAAAAGATAATGCAGTTTGTTGTCTCTGCTCTTTGTTGCGCTTTTTGTGTCTTGTTTGATGAATCGGACGCTATAATTCAGATCAGACACACTTAGCAGTTCATATATTATGGAGTTTTCTGGGAAACGTTGAAAGCATACTCCGTAAACATAATACAGTTCTCATTATGTGTGCTAAATGAAGCTTCTCCTCGTGTTGGTCTCTTCCCCTCCGTCCCTGCTCTAATCTCACACTCTGTAATGTTCAATAAAGGACTCATTTGCTGTAGTGGCACACAAACCTCACGCGACACCGAGGGAGGAAATCATTTAGCCAGCAGGGAAGTGTGTGGTCTACAGCTACAGCATCCCATAACTTTACCTGTGGCTCTGTGTGTATCTGTGGCATCGTATGGCTCAAAATTATAAATGTTTCTTTAATGCCAAAAATCATCAAATCATGTTCATGAAGATATTTAGTAAATGTCCTGCCGTAAATATATCAGAAATGTATTATTAGTATTAATATGCATTGCTTTAAAGGAGATTTTTTTCAATATTTCGATTATTTTTTGCACCCTCAGAATCCAGATTTTGTGTATCTTGGCCAAATATTGTCCGATCCTAACAAACCACACATCAATGGAGAGATTATTCATATGTTCAGTTCATGGCAGGGAATGAGTTAAAGAATATGTACAATTTTTAGATTCAAATATCCCAAACCCACTAGAACAATGTTCTATATTTTTGTTGATTTTGTGTACTTGCATTATCCCAAATGATTCCAAGAGTGTTTGAATCCAGAGAAGTAAGTGTTTCTAACCAGGACACGGCCCGTGTGTGTGTGTCGCCCATCAGTGACATCATACAGGTGTGATTGTGCGGTAACCATGGCAACACCAGCGGCGCTTTAATATCTGCTGTGTTTATGAGACACTGTTTGGATCATTGATGGACAGAAACTCATCATTGTTCTCCAGCTCAACACAGTTAGTCTGATTGTGTAAATCTGCTGTTCTTGATTTACCGCACAGAGTGCCATGTTTTACCGCCTGATATGATCTCGCTCACTGCAGTGTGAACAAGTGTCTCATAGTAGCATTATAACATCACTTTAACACACGCACATGTGTGTGATATGATCAAACACACACACGCATGAGCGGAAGAAGCGCTCGCGGCAGAATACAAGCTCCGCAAGATCAAGGAGTCATCAAACTACGCCTTTGTTTTGAGTAGGAGATGAAAAATTACATATTGTGCCTTTAAAAGATCAAAACGTTTTGTTTTTTTGATTTTCCTTGGTTGGTTTGAAACATTCCATTTTAGAATTCTTCAAACATTCTGATAATGTTACTCTAATGAACATTCCGAAACGATTAGTAACATTTAAAACTGTTAGATGAACTAAAACGCTTCAGAAAATAAACACCATGAACCATGTATAAATAATGTTTGTGTGCTCACGATAACATTGTTAACCCTTTCACCGCCAAACACGGAATTTTCGGTGTTTTCACTGTTAGACGCTAGGGGGCGCTATTACGCATCTCCTGAATGAGTGCTGAATCTCCAGATCAAAACACACATGAGGAAGACGCAGAAAAGCAAGCGATCGCATGTAAGCAGATTCATATGTAAAATAATGCGATCATCAACATTAAACATGATATGAATCAGAACTGTCTCATGATACTGAATGAGATGTGGACCCAGGACGAGCCACAGGACTGAGAAGCGTTAGTGTTGATGGACTCGATCTCCTCCATCAGTGTGTGATCATCGCTGAATCTGATCCGGAGACAGTCTTTCACAAAAACAGGATTTTCAAAATGTTGCTTTTTTTATGAAACTTACCCATATTCATGTGTTGATAAAAAAGGAATGCATGAAGCTAGAATAAAACTTAGTCAGCTCTTTCTTTTGACATATTGCATTCTCAGATATTCATAAAACAAAAATGAATGAGTGGAAAGACTGAAATATTATTTTACGTAAAGTGTACTCCAATAATCTTTTTGCTTCTCAAGTAAGTGTCAATATACATAAGATCATTTCCCTAATCATAGGTTGTATTAATAACTAAACACACAATGGTTGCTGCACTAAAATCATAAGATTTCTGAAAATGTCACTTTGTGAGAAAATAAAAACATGTGAATAGGTTCATTCAAAATATGCATATATCATCTTTACTGTCATACTTCCCAGTCTTCTGATTGCATGTTTAATAGATTGAATTGCAGTAAACTGGTATTGAGCTCACCCTGAGTAAATAACCAGCAGCTCCAGTATTACAGCTTTAGGAGCGGTGAGTAATGTGCAAATGTAAGGGCATTCTTATCAAATAAGTGGCTAATAAATAAGATGTTATGACGAGTAGTGTGGCGTTTATGGTGTGTGTGTGTGTGTGTGTGTGTGTGTGTGTGTGTGTGTGTGTGTGTGTGTGTGTGTGTGTGTTATCTTAAAATGAGAAACATGCTAACCTCGTCCTGCTGGAACTTCTTGAGTAATATTTGCGTGATTGTCAGTGTACTGAAGGTCCCTCTCTGCATATGGACAGTTGTTTATGATCATAACTGCTCATGATGCTGTATATGAATGTGGTCAGCGTGGAGCAGGTCCGTCTGTGAGTTCAGTGACCCCGTGTTAAATATTCATCTGTGTGGATGAGCGGCAGGCGTGTAGTGTTCACATATGGAGGCCTGACACCTCCGTCACACGCTGAGAGAGTGTGTGTGTGTGTGTGTGTGTGTTAGAGAGAGAGAGAGCACTTCAGCGGCCAACGGCACCTCTCTCTCTCTCTCTCTCTCTCTCTCTGTCTCTCTCTCTCTCTCTCTCTCTCTCTCTCTCTCTCTCTCTCTCTGTCTCTCTCTCTCTCTCTCTCTCTCTCTCTCGCTCTCTCTGTCTCTGTCTCTCTCTCTCTGTCTCTCTCTCTCTCTCTCCCTCTCTCTCTCTCTCTCTCTCTCTCCCTCTCTCCTCTCTCTCTCTCTGTCTCTCTCTCTCTCTCTCTCTCTCTCTCTCTCTCTCTCTCTCTCTCTGTCTCTCTCTCTCTCTCTCTCTCTCTCTCTCTCTCTCTCGCTCTCTCTGTCTCTGTCTCTCTCTCTCTGTCTCTCTCTCTCTCTCCTCTCTCTCTCTCTCTCTCTCTCTCTCTCGCTCTCTCTGTCTCTGTCTCTCTCTCTCTGTCTCTCTCTCTCTCTCTCTCTCTCTCTCTCTCTCTCTCTCTCTCTCTCTCTCTCTCTCTCTTGTATGTTTTTGTGTTGGTGAATCTGTCAGCTCTTTCCTTGGTTTGAATTTCCCTTAAAGAAGAAATTATTTATTTACGCTCTGATACAGTTACTATTGAGGCTTGTTTTGCGTGAGTGTGCGAGAGTGTGTCTGTGTGAGAGAGAGAGAGAGAGAGAGAGAGAGAGAGAGAGTGTGTGTGTGTGTGTGTGTGTGTGTGAGAGAGAGAGAGAGAGAGAGAGAGTGTGTGTGTGTGTGTGTGTGTGAGAGAGAGAGAAGAGAGAAGAGAAAGAAGTGTGTGTGTGTGTGTGTGTGTGTGTGTGTGTGTGTGTGTGTGTGTGTGTGTGTGTGTGTGTGTGTGTGTGTGTGTGTGTGTGTGTGTGTGTGTGTGTGTGTGTGTGTGTGTGTGTGTGTGTGTGTGTGTGTGTGTGTGTGTGTGTGTGTGTGTGTGTGTGTGTGTGTGTGTGTGTGTGTGTGTGTGTGTGTGTGTGTGTGTGTGTGTGTGTGTGTGTGTGTGTGTGTTTGTGTTCCTGTGCATTTAATCCCATTCACTGTTATTTTTTAAAATTGCGATAATATTATAGATTTTATTATTTTTAATTTGTTTTTATTTTTATATGTTTTGTTTTGATTGTAATTTTAGTTATTGTAATGTTTGTATATATGTAGTTTCATTCTGATTTTATTTATACCCTGATCCATGTTTTACTCACATCATTTCAGTATTGGAAAACGAAATAAAGCAAACTGTACACAATTTCCAATAAAAAGATAATAATCAATTATTAGATAATGTTTGCAGTCGTAATTGCGCTGTTGCATAAATCCACATAGAAAATTGTAAATAATAAAGTAACAATGCTTTGAAATCTGCATGTTTAAAAATAAGCAGTATATTGACCACGTCTTTTATGAGCATAATGTAAAACAATGATAATAATACTGTATATCAATAATAGACTCTCATATTATTATGTTGCATTATATCATTATATCAAAATGCTGTAATTTGGTCACAACAAGCTTTAAATGCTTCAGTCTTCTAACCGCTCACATCACGCGTGTGATTAAATGTGTGTTCATCAGAAAGTGTTTGTCTGTGTGTGTGTGTGTGTGTGTGTGTGTGTGTGTGTGTG
>CM040925.1:1335000-1537500 GCA_023029165.1 Gobiocypris rarus
GGCCGACCGCGAGCTGGTGGTCATCATCGGCTGGGCCAAACACATCCCGGGTCAGTGACGTGCTTAAAGCATTGTGTGCAGTGATAGAGCTACAGCTGGAATGACATCAGGCCTGCGTCTGTCGCAGAGACTCTAGATATACTCAGCCTGTCAGCTGCAGGTAACACGGGAAGGGCTGTTGTGTGCACATCCTGACAGTCCGTGTGTGTTGTGTTTTTGGGGAAGATGGCAATCATTAGCTGGGTGAAGTGCTATCTAGTATTAGGAGATTAGGAGGATGTTGACCCCCTTAATCACACACACACACACACACACACACACAACAGTGCTGCGTCAGCACAGAGAGCATTTCAGCAAGGCGCTTACAGCCGACTGGATCACTACTGACCCAAAAACACAGTCTCCTCAAACGTCTCTGCAACACACACACACACACACACACTCACAGATACTCACACACACACTCACTCACTCACTCGCACACACACACTCACTCACTCACACACACACTCACAGATACTCACACACACACTCACTCACTCGCACACACACACTCACTCACTCACACACACACACACTCACTCAGACACTCGCACACACACACTCACAGATACTCACACACACACTCACTCACTCGCACACACACACACACTCACTCACTCACACACACACACACTCAGACACTCGCACACACACACTCACAGATACTCACACACACACACACACACACTCACTCGCACACACACACACACACTCACAGACACTCACACTCACTCACTCACACACACTCACTCGCACACACACACACACTCACACTCAGTTACTCACACACACTCACATACTCACACACACACACTCACAGACACTCACTCTCGCACTCGCTTTTACTCACACACATGTGCACTCACACAAACACAGACACTCACACACACACACACACACACACACACACACACACACACACACACACACACACACTCAGACACTCACACACACTCAGACACTCATACACACACACACACACACTCAGATACTCACACACACTCACATACTCACACACACACACTCAGACACTTACACACAAACAAACACACACACACTCAGAAACTCTCACACACACACACACACACACACACACACACACACACACACACTCAGACACTCTCACACACACACACACACACACACACACACACACACACACACACACACACACACACACACACACACACACACTCAGACACTTACACACAAACAAACACACACACACTCAGACACTCTCACACACACACACACACACACTAGTAGTTTTACTACTTGCTACTTTTGTTCTGTTCTGTTTTTTGCTTTGCCGTGTCTGTGATGTGCACATTCAGTTTGAGCTGAACAATTTCTCAATGCACATTGTAATGGCAATCTGTGATTTCTATAGACAAAAGATAATGCAGCAAGTATTGCAAATATTCTGCTTTAATTCCATTTAAATGATAGACTTATTTTGTCATTACATTGTATTATACATCAGCTGTTAAATAATCCATATCGTTCAGCAGTATTTACTGTTTAAAACAAATCAATATTGCACAAAGCCATTTTAATCTCTAACATCATTAGTATTTGGCATTCAGTGATGGAGAAATAAGAACAGCACTAATGTTAGTCTCATCAGAAGGAGGTGATGGACGCTGTTCACTTCTCTAATGTAATCTGACTCTCAGTGCAGCAGTGTGGGATAGGACCTGATTTTATCCATGAGAAACTGAAATTCCCAAATATTATGAGTGTACAGACGTTTTACCCTGTGGCCTCCGGTGCTCCCGGGTCCCGTACACACCTGTCCGGAGCGCAGTCATATTTATGTCTCAGTAAGCCCTGTCCAGTGCACGTTAGGACACTGCGCTCAGACTCCATCTCATCTGTCAGTAAACGGCCGTAAACAGCCTCCTCGTATGGTCAGGCCCTATCGAATCGGCCCTTGATTAATTGTTAATGAATCCCTCCGCTGAATGTCCGGGCTCTGCTTGGCACGGCTCTGAGAGGGGCTCTCTGTAAATAGTTTGAGTGGCGTCTCATTAAAGCTGATGTGTGGGACATGTTGACAGACGGCTTTTTTCCCCGCTTAGGTGCTAAAGACCTTTGACACACATACACTAGCTTCTTGTTCTCGGCCGGATCACCTTTCACTCTGTCTGAGTCCTGGAGTTCCCCTCCGCTCGCACTAACACCACTTCACAGCTGAGCAAACGAGCTAAATGCTAGTCAACGAGTTTCAAAAACCCACAGGATCTCGATGACGACGAGGCTTCGTGGAAGCTTCAGAAAGCACAAAGCTTTCACCTTTCAGTGCGACTGCAGAACTAGCGTCTGATGAGCATGACGTGTTCTGGATAACACACACAGACCAGGTTTGGAATAAGGCTTTGCATTCCTCCTCTGGTCGGACACATTTGCCCCGTCACATTAGACAGCTGGTGATCACCTGCCTCCGGACCCCTGACTCCTAGGGCCGGATTTTTCCAGTAGGGAATTCTGCGGTGAGAATGTGTCGGATTGTTTCCCAACCTGTGGCATGATAGCTGTCTTGCTCTCAAAAGCATTATTCTGATTTAACAAGAGCCTGATGAAATAACACACGATGGCTTTGTGCTAATAAACAGTGAGTTGCCTACATAGGCAGCATTTGAGGGCATCAGATGCGCTCCTGATGTAAAGGCACTTTAAAAGAAAGGCATCATTAATTATGACCTATTATGCCCATTTTTACAAGATATAATATAAGTATCGAGTACCCTGGAATGTGTGTGAAGTCTCAGCTCAAAATACCCCACAGATCATTTATTACACCATGCTGTAAATGCCCTTTTTTGAGTGGAAGGAAAAACATGCATGTATCTTTAAACACACCCCCGAAGCACACACACAAACACAACCGAAGCACACACACACACACCAGAAGCACACACACACCCGAAGCACACACACACACACACACACACACCCGAAGCACACACACACACAAGCACACACACCCAAGCACACACACACACCAGAAGCACACACAAACACACACAAACACACACACCAGGCACACACACACACCGAAGCACACACACCAAGCACACACACACACACAGAAGCACACACACACCAGAAGCACACACACACCAAGCACACACACACACACACACCAAGCACACACACACACGCGCACACACACACACACACACACAGCACACACACACACACACAAACACACACACACACACACACACACACACACACACACACACACACACACACACACACACACAAGCACACACACACACACACACACACACACCACACACACACACCAAGCACACACACACCAAGCACACACACACCAAGCACACACACACACGGCAACACACACACCCAAGCACACACACACACAAGCACACACACACACACCAAAGCACACACACACACACACACACACCGGCACACACACACACAAGCACACACACACACACACACACAAGCACACACACACACACACACCACACACACACACACACCAAGCACACACACAAGCACACACACACACACACACACACACACACAAACACACACACACACACACACACAAGCGCACACACACCAAGCACACACACACCAAGCACACACACACACCGAAGCACACACACACAAGCACACACACCGGCACACACACACAAGCACACACACACACAAGCACACACAAACACACACCCGAAGCGCACACACACACACCCGAAGCACACACAAACACACCAGAAGCACACACACACACCCGAAGCACACACACACACACACCCGAAGCACACACACACACACACACCCGAAGCACACACACACACACGAAGCACACACACACCCGAAGCACGTGCACAGAAAGCTGTGTGTCAGACGGAGCGTCCCGTGAGCTCACTGAGGGGCGGGGTCTATGCCAACAGGGCGGAGTCAGTCAGCAGTAGTGGGCGGGGCTTAATCATATATGACGTCACTATGCTACAACTGCAAACGGCTTGTTCTGATACACTGCTTATGATTTATGGGGATTAAAAAAGAAGATTGGGTGTATTTTTATCATAATAGGGTGGTTGTGTAACACACTGCTGACACACATTTATGTTCAAACACCATGTAAAGGTGAATTTTGCATAAGAGGTCCCCTTCAAGTTGCCTTTTACAATGCCTCCTTTTGACCAAGTCCAGTAGTTGCGGTCATATTAGCGAATTTTTTGAAATTGTCTATTGTCTGTTGTATAGTATAGCGATGTATGAAGAACAGATCACACCGAAGAAAGGCATCATTACGAGCCTTTTTCAATACCACTTTTTGGTCCAGATCATTCAAATTAGCAACATTTCTGGGAAATTTAAGCAAGCTAAATTGTCAAAAGTCACTTGTGAAAGAAAGGCATTATTATATTGCCTTTTACAAAACCTTTGTTTGGCAAAATCCTAAAAGAGCGGACACATGAGCAAAATTCCTATGACATTTCCATTTCGCAAGTGACAAAATTGTCTCTTGTCTAAAGTGTAGCAATCAGGGCTTGACATTAACTTTATTGTTCAAAAATCAATATGTGGCTAGTGGTTTTCTAAAGTTGTTAGTTCCTCAGCATTTTCACTAGCTACAATTTTGGGGACAGCCGGCCATATACATATTTGTATTATTATCTCATAATTTGGCAGCATGTATATTAGGCCGCTGTCACTTTAAGAGCTGACGCACGGATCCATTACACTGTTACACATGCGCTTTATTTCTCTCCTGTTTACCTTCACTTAAATTGAACTGCCAAGACTGCCATTTTGACATTATTTTGTGTGTGTTTGACTATTTAAGCACAATACGCAGCAAACAAGAACTCAATTTATAGTACCGAGAGGCGGCTTTATGTGCGTACACTTCGATGTGAGCTCAACACACACACTCATCTGTGGAATTGAGTAAAATTATGCACAATACGCCCAAAATTCAAGCCCTGTAACAGCAACAATATTCATCCGGAGTGAGTGAAGCGAGTGAGTGAGGGGAGGAGGAGGGGTGCGTGGATTCCTATTGAAATGACTGCATGTTCTGATGTTTTATTCCACTTAATAAAGGTGCGGGATCCACACGATATGGGATTTCACATGAGGGTGAAACATTTCCCCATGCAGTTTTCACACGGGTGAAACAGAGAGCTGTTTGGGTTGAAAGTCATTTTAATGTGAGATGCGCTTCATACGATGTCACACTATTGATGGTAGACCTTTTTTGGCTTCCGCTTGTATCCGCCCGTCTCCCTCTCTCCTTCCCTGGCTTCGGTTTGCTGTTTTCTCGTTTTCTTTACATATGAAATCTCCTTACTGTGTTGCCGAGGCTGATCCAGCTCGAGCTGTGTAATCTCCTGTGTGAATACTGCCGGCCGATAAATCAGCACCTCATCAGCGGCCTTTATTAAATATAGACACCGACCGACAGGCCTTGGTATATTCAATTTAACCATTGACGGGCTTCAGCGCCACGATCATGATGGATGGGGCAATCACGGCCCGGATCCGACCCCTTCGCCACCCATGCGTGAGATGGGAGAGGTGAGGACAAGAGTCTTGACTTGAGTGCTTGCTTCTTAGTCGACTAGTTGCCCAGGAAAGTCGTCAACTAATCGGCAACATGCCATTAGCGGTCTCGACTACCAGTGTGTGAGCAGAGATGATGCAGTCTCAGACATGTTGGCTTGTGAAGGCCCCAATTGACTTCAAGACAAACCAAAACGTATTTCGCCATTTCATCAAAACATATTTTCAACAAAGTGAACTTTCCAGAAATGTTTGTCCCATTGGTCAATGTCACCCTAGAAATCACACAATTACCCTAGAAACCACCAGAACATCCTTAAAACCACATGATCCCCTAGCAACACCCCAAATCCCCCTAGAAACCAACAGAACACCCAAGTAAGCACACACCCCAGAATCCACCAAAATCACTCTACTGGCTGTGATGAAATTTAGAGCGAAGTCAGGCCAAAACATATTTCGTCATTTCATCAAAACATATTTTCATCAAAGTGAACTTTCCAGAAACGCTCGCTTCGGCTGTTTGAACACCTCTGAACTCCCATTGGTCCTTGGTGATGATGTAATAGGTGGGTGTGACTCTGAGGCTCCGCCTTCTTTGGTGTATTTCTTCTGTTGAGGTCAGACGTGAGTAGAAACATGAACACACAAACTCATATCATAGATATCCTGTCGTTTTCTTTCAAATGCATTTCCAAAATGTAAAGTTCACTTTTGCATCAGTCCGTTCTGTTAATGTGTCCGTTACAGTTATTATCCACGGCTAAGGACACGTCGAGTCAATCCCTGGAGGAAGCTGTTTTGGGGGTCAGGTCTGTCAATACTACACGGCTACTCATTAACCACAGAATCAGTTTAGCAGTGGAAATAAATGATGTGTGATTACGTGACTGATTAAAGCTGGTTTCTGGCCTGTGGTCAGGCTGAGCGGCTCATGTCGGGCCCAGCGGTGTCTCTGGAGACGGGTACGCAGTGGTGCGGGCCGGTCAGAAGGTCAGGGGACGCAGATTAAGACAAGGGTATTACTGTATTTAACAGAAGCAAACGTCATATCGTTCACGCTTCACTGACTAAATGATCTCTAGCCCTGCACTGGGCTCTGATGGGACACTTATCGCTAGTAAAGTATCGATAGATCTTCATTTAAAGTCAACATGAAACGGCACTCAGAAGCCATTTTACTTACCTGGTTGACAACATTGGCTCATTTGGTGAAACGCGCCTCTACCTACATTTATACTCCACAGACGTTGCTACACATACAATTCCTGCAGTTTCTGAGCTCTAGTGTCAGTAAAACACCAGTTATTTTTATTCCTCTTGACACAAACTATGATTACAGCTGCAGATTATCGGTTAATAAAGACTTTTTTCCTTTCACAATGCTATATTATGACCTCATTATGAACACGGTATGCAATAATCATCATTCACAAATTTGTGTGTAAAGCCGCTCTGACGTAAATTTCTGGATTCACGAACATTTTCAAAATGTTAGTTGGAACAAAAAAAATCCGAACCCTGAGTAAATGACGCGTAAAACATTCTGCTTTAGGCAAACTGATGACATTGCATTATTGAATTATGTACCATAATAATATTTCACAAGTTGATTTGCCCTTGTCTTTTTTTGTTTTTAACTGTTCAGCTTTGGGTTAACCCAGCTGTCCAATCACAGTGGAGGAGGGGCGGGACAAATACTTAAGCAACCAATCACCCTACTTGTACACCGACTGAATAACAATTGATGTAATTTGCGTAGCTGTAACTCATGGGCGGGGATTATGCTAATTATTAATGAGCGCGTATGCACGCCCTATTTACACATGTTTGGAATTCAATGATATACATCGGTGGTATATGAAGTGATTGTGAATCCAGAGGAGAGTTTTTGTAAAGGTCCATTTTACATGCAAATTACTCAGAATATTTGTTCGTATATTTACAAATGTTTCATGAATGAGGCCCATGGAGTGTTATTAAAATTACTAAATGGATGTCGCCTTATTGGGACAATAAAACCAGGGCCGGCCCTGACCAATTCGCTGCCCTAGGCAAGATTTTTCTTGGTGCCCCTTGTGTGAAGGTTTAGCACTAACGTTACGTCATCAGTCATCTGGTACTGTTTTATTTTTGTAATGTAAGTTGTTGTTTTATATGTTGGTTTTGTTTTACAAATTGTACCCTGAATCCAGTCCATTCTACCCCTTCATTGTGTTCATGATATGTATATATATATACACACACACACATCTACGCCACATTACAGCCTAAATACAAATAGCAAGAGTAATTGCATCTAACATTAGTGCACAAACTATTCATTGAGAAATTGCTAAAGTGTTTGTTTTCCAGTAGATGGCAGCAATCTTCCACTAAACTATGCACATTCATGTTTTCACCATGAATTAAAATGACAAAGTTTAGATATTTAATGTGCATTTTACAAAATGTTTTGCTATTTTAAATAAGTCTGTATATAAATATCATTACTAATTTCGGAAAATACATTTAAAAAATGCCATATGTCCCCTTAAAATTGCACAACTGTAAAAACATTAGGCTATAAAAAAAGTGACGTGTTAACAAAAACTGACATTATTTTTACAAAATCCCACTGAGTACCCAGAACAGCTGCTTGCATAAAGTTTAAGGTAAAAATAACTGGAATTAATTAGCGATCATTTGTATTTTACTATGCAATTAGATAAACTGTTCATTCATCCCTTTACCTCTGTCTTTATCCCCTTATCCCGTATCTCCCCAGCATCAGAGGGCTTCTGTCTTTCTGACAATGTGAATTCAGCCATCCGTCATTAATAATCAGGTAACACTGTCTGACGCGAGCGGCCAAGGCACAAAAAACCAAAGCAATCCTGTCTACATTAGATGCTCGAGAGGCGACGCGACACAACACATTCCCAGCGTTAAACCGATCGCGCGTTCTATATCTGACGCACTTATGCACTGGCTGGGCAGGATTTCTCTCTGCATACATGCAAAACAGTTAAAATTGAAACATATTCTGATCATACTTGCTGTTGAGTGGAAGCAAAAATGAGTCGAGTAGCCTAATTGTCTGTAATTTTAATCCTCAAGGTACAACCAGTACACATTCAAGGGAAAATGCAAAACGTGTGTCCTGATTTCGTGTTATTAATAATTATTTTTGCGCAAGCGGTGTGAGTATTTATCCAGTTCACAGAGCTCTCAACTGCGCGTGTGACGTCATCAGAATGTGAATGAAACCACCGCGCATGAGTGTCCAGTACGGGTTGGATCTGATCCAGTACGTCAGCGTGCTTCAGGCTGCAGCGACGACTTCTTGTGCCGTACCCCTACACTATTGCTACTGTTGACAATACTGCATTTTCTGTCATTTTGTCTGGCCCAATTAGATTAGATTAGATTAGATTAGATTAGATTCAACATTATTGTCATTGCACAAATACAGGTACAAGGCAACGAAATGCAGTTTAGGTCTAACCAGAAGTGCAATAGCAGCAAGTGCAGGACATGGATATGTACTGAATATATATATAAAGAGAGAGAGAGAGAGAGACAGAGACAGAGAGATGGTTATTACTATAAACAATTTACAGGTAAATATGTACAGTGAATAAATATACAGATGGCTATTACTATAAACAATTTTACAGATAGAGGTATACAATGATATGTTAGGCTAAGATGAGGAATATAGCAGTGGATTAAGGTAGTGCAATAAAATATGGTCAGAAGCTATCCGAAAAGTGTAAAAGTGCAATGGAAAGTGATTGCATATTACAGTTAAAAGTACGGTGCAAAATGAAAATGTAAACAGTTAGTACTGTGAATAACAGTCGTCTGTGCAAATTAGCATAATCCAGTTAGGTATTGTACTGCAAGATGCATAAGTAAACAGTTGTGACTGTAATAAACGTGACAGCAGCAAGCCGGCTCCTGATTGGTTAACGCGGCTCGATCAGACGCCAAAGTTCAGATTTTTCAACTTGGGCTTCAGACGCGTGAATGCACAAAAAGCTATTTAATTCAATATCTTCCTGTAATTACTTATGTGGTGAAAAAAATGTACATGAATATACATTAGTATCCCTTAAATGTCACCCTAGTCTTGTCTGAACTTGTTCGTTCATCTTTAGCTCAAAGCTTTGCCATGAACTTTTCTTCACAGAAGATTCACGTTAATTTCAAGCGAGTGAGATCAAATATTTAAACTCAAATTTGTGTCCGATTATTTCCCAGACGTAGTTTTGGTATTGAGGTCAAAGTCCACTTGCCTTGTGTTTGCTATACACTGAAGGCGACTCGGGCAGATTTGAAGTGTTTGCCCCTATAGCAGTGACTTCCTTCTTGCATGCTCTGCAGACAGGATGACCATCTTTGATTAAGTTTCCCTCAGGACTTTGGAAAAGCCAAAATATGAGCACACCTCAGATTTGGTCACTGCCTTCCGCCATTTCTTCTGGTTCAGAAAACAGCGTCAGACGGATGCTGGCTGGACAGGATTTACCAGGAGGTTTCAAAATCCTGAAGATCAAACACGGTTTTAATGATAATTACATTTTAAACGCCATTACTAACCGTCAGTAGATTTTCCGTGGTTTATCGTGAAACCAGTACTCGTCCCATCCCTAGCTGACTGTGAGTGAAACGCCACTTCATTGCCTCCTTGTGGAATAAAGGGGAATTACACTTATTCAGTTATAAATTCAATTATTGTGCCGAAAAAATATACTTACACTGTTACACACCTTGGGTCATTAGCGGTCACTAAAGACCTGAGGTATGCATTTAAGAGTTAAAATCTGATATGTGTCAAATTTTGGACAAACCTAATGTGCATGGAAAAGGACGGTCTTCCTATTCTCTGGCTGATATGATAGTAGTCTTATTGTTGGATCAGGAATGACAAAGCTCTGCTACACGGCTTTTATGTGGATGTGTATCTTGGCACGAGATGAGCTGAGGCAGACTCATGAGCTCAAGGCGCGTGTGAAATTATTTATGGAGCAGCGTAATTTATGAGCGGACATGTATTGATCGGGTCCCTGCTGATGATGTCATGCGAAATGTAGAGGAATCACACAATCACACATTTGTTTTAATCATAGTGGAGACTGTCCATTGACTTCTGTGGCTTTTATAGTGAGTTAAGGGTCATTTCTAGACTCAGGCCTTCACACAAACATTTTTTACATTATTTATTTATTTATTAAGCTTATTACTATATATATATATATATATATATATATATATATATATATATATATATATATATATATATATATATATATATATATATATATATATATAGATATATATATATAGATATATATATCTTTAATGGAGTGTCTATTTACACCAAGTAAATGCTTTGTGCACTGGAGCGCAGTCATGTTGGGACAGGAAGGGGCCGTCCCCAAACTGATCCCACAAAGTTGGGAGCATGAAATTGTCCAAAATGTCTTGGTGAAGCATTAAAAATTCCTTTCACTGGAACTAAGGGCCCAACTCCTGAAAAACAACCCCACCCCATAATCCCCCCTCCACCAAACTTTACACTTGGCACAATGCAGTCAGGCGAGTCCCGTTCCCCTGGCAACCGCCAAACCCAGACTCGTCCATGGGATGGTCAGACAGAGAAGCGTGATTGGTCACTCAGAGAACACGTCTCACTGCTCTAGAGTCCAGTGGTGGCGCGCTTTACCCCACTGCATCCCACGCTTTGCATTGCTCTTGGTGATGTAAGGCTTGGATGAGCTGCTCGGCCATGGAAACCCATTCCATGAAGCTCTCTCCGCACTGTTCCTGAGCTCATCTGAAGGCCACAGGAGTTTGGAGGTCTGGAGCGATTGAAGTTGGTGACTTCTGCGCACTGTGACCCTCAGCATGTGCTGACCCCGCTCTGGGATTTAAGTGCTTGATTTATACACCTGTGGCCATGAAGGGATTGAACACCTGAACTCAGTGATTTGGCAATAAAGTGTATATTATTCAGCTGGTTTTTATAACATTTTATTCCTCATTTGTTGACAGTATTTTCTGATTTATGGATTGATAAAAAGAGAAATCCAAATTCCCTTCTGTAAAAAGCATTTATGTCTAATATGACTTTTGTACCTGGCTTTATCCAATGTTCAGATTTCTGTTCTGAAAACGTATCCATTTAAGTGTGTATTTAATTAGATGCCTCGTTTGCATTTTTAAACAATATTTCAGGAAACTTGAAATGCAAAACAAGTGTCTAAATGTGCTGTTATAAATCAACAGGGAAGTATGTTGAAATCTGTTATGTAATATTGAATGTTTTGGTCTAACTGAAACCAGACGAGAGGTCTGGAGATGAAAAGAGGAAGCTCATGACAGACTGAACGTGTGCAGTGATTTCTGAAATCACTCCTGATATAACCGTCCTCATTGATGCAATGACGCTGCGGGACTGATGTATTAATAATGCATAAACCGTCCACGGGTGCGGATCTGTGTAATTCAAGTTAACGTACTTTGATTTCAAAAGCATATCGGTTTCATAGCTACACGCTTGTGGATGTGGGCAGTAAATGAAGTGCTCTTTGAATGATGAGTTCATCATGTGACCTGAGAAAAACATGCTCTGTGTGTTACTCACCCTAAGTTCTCAGATATAGTTTGACACGGCATGATGTGCGTGTAATGCACGTGTCTTAAGAGCGATGCATTGTTATTTTCTGCATCATGTGACACGTTTGCTCTCGAGAGACGGTGTTGATTGACAGTGAAACTCACACAAACTCCACCAACAAACCATCAGCGCGAGGAGGAGGAGGAGACCGGGCCGTAAACTGACAGGAATAAATCTTCAGATATAAGCTCGTGAATACAGGCAGATTAAAACGTGTCATTTTTCATGGTTATTTTGTTTGTAAAAGGCTGCCAGACCAATAAAAAGCCTTTTTGCGAAGGTTTCTTCTTTTGGCTCTTTACAGAACCGAGGCCTTTGATTTAGCAAGCGTGGAATATTTCACGGGAGACGGCCGAGCTTGTCTTTGTTACAGAAGATGTTTCCAGCAATGAACTTTATAGGGCTGCATAAAAACAAGCTAAAAACTGATTACATTTTTTACTAGTGCTTAAGATGGATCACAATGGCAGCTGTTTTTCCACGGAGAAACATTTCAACATGTGTAAATGGACATGAGAACAGCATTTGATAAGTCAGAGGTTAAAACTCATGTGCCTCTGGATAACATTATCAAGACTCCGACGCTCATGAAGAACTAATATCTCACCTAAGACGTGTTCCTAGTCTTACTGTTTACAATGAAATGCTGATTGTCATAATATGCCGTCAAAATGTAAAGACTTGCTCTGTCTCCTTTGAAGATAAGCCATGTGTTACAGTGATTTTTAGCTTTTATAAAACCTCAAACGCAGCAAAATGATAAAATACATCAATATTGCATTACATTTTGGGGTTTAAAAGACCATTAATGTTTAGTAATATTATCGATTTAACTGCACTGGCATTATAGCCTGGATACCAGCCGAATTTAGCCCCGCCCACAACGTTTGAGGTCGGGAAGTTCGGTCTGGACTTGATCTGTTGTGGAGCAACTATGCTCGAACAGGAGCTGTTCGGACCAATCAGATTGTCAGGGCGGGCTTTATATGATGACGGACAGATGATAAACGGTAAACTATGCGTCGCTCAACATACATCACTCCGTTGCTCTGATTGGTTGTAGGTCTATACAATTGAGTGCAGAGGCATTTTCTTTCCTGGTTGGGTTGAAACACAGCCCATAATCACAGCCCAATGGTGCAGCATCAGACTCATATTCAGACTCGATTCTGAGTATGACCACGTCAGGCTACTGACACTAGCAATAAGAACAAAATCTGACCTGAACTGATCTGAATAATCCCAGCTAACAGGAAATGAAGAGCTCTTTTCCAAAACGCGATAAACGCCAAATTAAAATAAAATGAGTTTGTCATGCCATCGAGCTGTGTACTGAACCTATTCTCTGCTCCATCAATCTTAAGTGCCAAATCGTTATATTTCCTTGTTTAAATGTGCTGCAAGATGCAGTTTCTTTCCAAACCGCTATAAGCGCCGAGCCTGTTTTTAGCCTTAACGCGATATATCCTCTTGTCTTGTGCCCCTGCCCCTTTGAAAGTCAAAGTGCCCTTTTCGATCGCACTGCGGTGTCCCCGCGAACGCATTCCCGCCTGGGACAAAATCCCGTCTGGAACGCAATTCTTACCGGCAATATATGACACCCAACCCCCCGATTACGGTTGTAATCGCAATGGTTTTGACCCCTGATGTCATATGCTTAATGTGACATGAGTTGCTTCGTTGTTGTTGCTTTTACAGACATAAACCAACTACATATGAAAAAGGATGGATTTGTAGCGTTTTGAAACAAAAAAATATATAACTTTGAATTTATAATCAACAATACTGTTGTTTCATTTAACAATCATTGTTTAACATGTTAAGACTGAGCCAATAGACCATTTTAACAGGATAAATCGAATATTGACAAAATGTATAGGTGTAGGTAAAAAAAGGATCTTTTCATGAAAACTATTAAAATGGATTTATAGCGTTTTGGAAAAGAGCTCCTCAAATGTTTCTCAGAACGTGCTCTCTCAAACATGATTAGAGCGTTCATTCAGTGTTATCCTGTCTTTAATAATGCTCTCAACACATGAACCTGAGTTTTAACCTGAAACATTTGGACGTTCATCTAATGTTTTTTAAATGTTACCACTTGTTTCAGAACGTTCAGAGAACATTCGGCGTCCCAATAATGTTAGAAGAATTCTAAAATGGAATGTTACCTTAACATTCATATAACCGCCATTTGTCGTATCGCATATCTCAGTAATTATCATAAATTAGGTATCATTCAACTAAAAAGTCATCCTGTGAAAACCCTTTTGAAATTGGATGTTGCGTTACCATGTTGTGTTATTTTAGCGTGCTCCTCCCCTAGTGTTGTCAGGTTTCATATTACAAAATGTATTTTAACTACTTAATAATTGAAACCTTTTCTAATCTTTACAAAACCGTATCGTCGGAAAGGTCTCAAGGTTCCATATAGAAGTGATATTTGGACTTCATTTATTACAGGAGAAAGCCTAAAAAAATCGGTGGAATGTGTCATTCCATTTGTGGTATTACGCCTAAACAAATTTTTTGTGATATCAACTTCAAATTTGGAACACAACTTGGTTAGACATATGGATTTGATTTTATAGTATTTTATAGTAAAACATATTTTGTGAAATATATATTTCATATAAAAGAAAAATATTTAGTACAGTACATTTGATTTACAGTAACTTCCATAACTATTTCTTATGTCTTTTTAATTGTCATGTGCATTTCCATATATATTCTCAAAAAGGAGTGACATGTAAGGGGTTAAAACAGGGGTTTTGTTTTTTACTGGACGTTCAGAGAACATTAAGAAATAACGTTTCCTGGGAGCTTCTGGGAACGTTCTTAGAATGTATTTGTGTTAGCTGGGATGACCCTAACTTTGCAACATTGTCAGTGTTACTAAACTGAATTGATCTGAGCAATGCTCTGTTGTCTTCTGTAGAGCTGAAAATGATGATCTTTATAACATTAACTGTCATTTTCCTGTCTTAATAATATGAAGCTGCTTTGAAACCGCCTGTATTGTATAAAGCGCTAACAATATTTCTCGTTATTTATGTGAACATTAAGGGAAAATTCCGTTTTAGAATTCTTCAAACATCATGGGAACGTTACTTTAGAATGTTCTCTGAACGTTCCGGAACAAGCAGTAACATCCAAAAAACGTATAAAGTTCCGAGAATGATGTATAAATGTGTTGTTGTGCTAACGTTCTGAGAATATGATTAACTTTGAAGGAACGCTCTATTAATGCTACTGGAAGAGTGTTTGTCCGTAGCGTTGAGAGGATCTTGCCAGCTGGGAATCCATGCGTTTATGAATCTCTGAGGCCAGTCCTGAGCCTGGATCACTGAAGGATTTCACATTATGTGTTCATGCTGAGAAACGAGGCCAGTAGCACCTGTGTCTGAGTGTTTCTGTGCTGACCTGTTCTCCGGCTGCCCCCGTTCATCCCGCCACCTCCATTCCGAGGCCCTTATTGATCCCTCTTCACATTGTCAGGAGCCCCGCGGTCCTGATCGCAATCTGTTAATTAATGTATCCTCCAGCTGTTCGCCCACCTGATAAAGGAAATTAAACACTCAGCTTCCCCTTTTTCCCGCTCTCTTATTTTCCTCTGGCTCGTTCTGTCTGTGGGCCCACAAACACTGCACAGTGTCAGCCGGTGCAGATAGACATCGCCCGCTCATCTCTGCCTCAATGAGAGCATTCATATGAAGGTTTGGGGTCAGGTATGGCGGGGCGAGGCGATCAATACTGTAATCTATCAGCTCTTTAATCGTGAGCGCGGCAGATAGCGCCGCTTCAGTCCACTTGTAAAGCAATCATTTTAATCATCAGACGCTGGGAGCGCGACTCGTATGATGTGCAAACATCACTGCAGAGGTTATTGACAGCTGTCAAACACATGAATAAAGAACACACACACACACACACAATGGTGTGTCATGCTCGTCAGCGTGCGCCGGTTTATTTAACTGATTACTTCACACCAGACTGTGGCTTTATATAAAGGGATTGAAATGCACTTGATGTATAAAAATACATTTTCTTTAATGGGGGATCCCAGGAATGAAGTGTTAACCTGAAGCTGCATATCACACACACACACACACACACTACATCACTCACACACACACACACACACACACCAACAAACACACTCACTCACGCACACACACACGCACACACTCACTCATGCACACACTCGCACACGCACACACTGACACTAACACACATGCACACACACACTCACTCATGCACACACTCTCAAACACGCACTTACACACACACAAACACGCACCTACACACACTCAAATGCGCACATACACATACACACACACACACACACACATGCACATACACACTTGCACACGCACAAACATTCACTCATGCACACTCTCTCAGACACGCACTTACACACACACTCAAAGGCGCGCACACACACACACATGCACATACACACACACACACATGCACATACACACACACTTGCACACGCACACACATTCACTCCTGCACACTCTCTCAGACACGCACTTACACACACACTCAAAGGCGTGCACACACACTCACACAAGCACACACTGACACTAACACACATGCACACACACACACACACTCATGCACACACTCACACTCAAACACGCACTTACACACACACACACACACACACCGAGGGGCACATTGTCACAACAATATTTACAACAGCCTACTGTAGATTTGAACAGTAAACAAATCTTAAACATGATTTTAATAAATGTCAGTGTGGTTGTTTTGTGTATCAAATGTTACATTTTGATTTAGGGGACAGTTTTCACAATAAATATGCAATTATTGAAAGCACAGTCAGACAGCAGCTTTGTGACTGAAGTCCTCAGGGATGTGAGTGCCGGTCTGGCTGTAGGCCGCAGTCGGAGAATGTGAGGGACAGAGGTGCAGTGCTTCCGCTGATGAAGCCTCTCTGAACACTGAGCTGTAGACAGTGCCTGCTTTACACAGAGCTCTGGAATGACCCCGCCGTCTCTCCTCAGGTTTCTCCAGCCTGTCTCTCGGAGACCAGATGAGTCTGCTGCAGAGCGCATGGATGGAGATCCTGATCCTCAGCATCGTGTTCCGCTCGCTGCCCTACGAGGACGAGCTGGTGTATGCTGAGGACTACGTGATGGACGAGGAGCACTCGCGGCTCACGGGCCTGCTGGACCTCTACGTGTCCATCCTGCAGCTCGTGCGCAAGTACAAGAAGCTCAAGGTGGAGAAGGAGGAGTTCGTCACGCTGAAGGCCATCGCTCTCGCCAACTCAGGTGAGAGGAGATCACACTCACACACACGCCAGCGTCAGAGCTTCCTTTAGTGAGTGCTCTTATTCATCATTCGCTTTATCTTTCTATCTATCCATCCACCCATCTATCGTTAGTTTGTTCATTTGTTTATTCGTTCGCTTTATCTATCTATCCACCCATCTATCGTTCATTCATTTGTTAGTTTGCTCTATCTATTCATCCATCCTTTCTCTGTTCGTCATAATTTGTTCTGGCTGATCTGTTCATCTATCTATCGCTTGTCTGCTCAATTTGTTCGCTTTATCTGTCTATCTATCTATCTATCTATCTATCTATCTATCTATCTATCTATCTATCTATCTATCTATCATCTATCTATCTATCTATCTATCTATCTATCTATCTATCTATCTATCTATCTATCTATCTATCTATCATCTATCTATCTATCTATCTATCTATCTATCTATCTATCTATCATCTATCTATCTATCTATCTATCTATCTATCTATCTATCTATCTATCTATCTATCTATCTATCTATCTATCTATCTATCTATCATCTATCTATCTATCTATCTATCTATCTATCTATCTATCTATCTATCTATCTATCTCTATCTATCTATCATCTATCTATCTATCTATCTATCTATCTATCTATCTATCTATCTATCTATCATCTATCTATCTATCTATCTATCTATCTATCTATCTATCTATCTATCTATCTATCTATCTATCTATCTATCTATCTATCATCTATCTATCTATCTATCTATCTATCTATCTATCTATCTATCATCTATCTATCTATCTATCTATCTATCTATCTATCTATCTATCTATCTATCTATCTATCTATCTATCATCTATCTATCTATCTATCTATCTATCTATCTATCTATCTATCTATCTATCTATCTATCTATCTATCTATCTATCATCTATCTATCTATCTATCTATCTATCATCTATCTATCTATCTATCTATCTATCTATCATCTATCTATCTATCTATCTATCTATCTATCTATCTATCTATCTATCTATCTATCTATCTATCTATCTATCTATCTATCTATCATCTATCTATCTATCTATCTATCTATCTATCTATCTATCATCTATCTATCTATCTATCTATCTATCTATCTATCTATCTATCTATCTATCTATCTATCAATCTATCTATCTATCTATCTATCTATCTATCTATCTATCTATCTATCTATCTATCTTCTATCTATCTATCTATCTATCTATCTATCTATCATCTATCTATCTATCTATCTATCTATCTATCTATCTATCTATCTATCTATCTATCTATCATCTATCTATCTATCTATCTATCTATCATCTATCTATCTATCTATCTATCTATCTATCTATCTATCTATCTATCTATCTATCTATCTATCTATCTATCTATCTATCATCTATCTATCTATCTATCTATCTATCTATCTATCTATCTATCTATCTATCTATCTATCATCTATCTATCATCTATCTATCTATCTATCTATCTATCTATCTATCTATCTATCTATCATCTATCTATCTATCTATCTATCTATCATCTATCTATCTATCTATCTATCTATCTATCTATCTATCTATCTATCTATCTATCTATCTATCTATCTATCTATCTATCTATCATCTATCTATCTATCATCTATCTATCTATCTATCTATCATCTATCTATCTATCTATCTATCTATCTATCTATCTATCTATCTATCTATCTATCTATCTATCTATCTATCTATCTATCTATCTATCTATCTATCTATCATCTATCTATCTATCTATCTATCTATCTATCTATCTATCTATCTATCTATCTATCTATCTATCTATCTATCTATCTATCTATCTATCATCTATCTATCTATCTATCTATCTATCTATCTATCTATCTATCTATCTATCTATCTATCTATCATCTATCTATCTATCTATCTATCATCTATCTATCTATCTATCTATCTATCTATCTATCATCTATCTATCTATCTATCTATCTATCTATCTATCTATCTATCTATCTATCTATCTATCTATCTATCTATCATCTATCTATCTATCTATCTATCTATCTATCTATCTATCTATCTATCTATCTATCTATCTATCTATCTATCTATCTATCTATCTATCTATCATCTATCTATCTATCTATCTATCTATCTATCATCTATCTATCTATCTATCTATCTATCTATCTATCTATCTATCTATCTATCTATCATCTATCTATCATCTATCTATCTATCTATCTATCTATCTATCTATCTATCTATCTATCTATCTATCTATCTATCATCTATCTATCTATCTATCTATCATCTATCTATCTATCTATCTATCTATCTATCTATCTATCTATCTATCTATCTATCATCTATCTATCTATCTATCTATCTATCTATCTATCTATCTATCTATCTATCTATCTATCTATCTATCTATCTATCATCTATCTATCTATCTATCTATCTATCTATCTATCTATCTATCTATCTATACATCGTTCGTTCGTTTGCTCTATCTATCCACCCATCTATCGTTTGTTCGTTCATTTGTTTGCTTTATCTATCTAACTATCTATCCATCCATCCATTGTTCGCTCTATCAATCTATCTGTCCATCCGTCCGTCCAAATTGTTCTAAAAGAATAATGTTTCATTTAATTAAGTTTACATAAAATATATTTTTTTCATAGTAATTCCTTTTAACAATTAACCCAACCAACTGACACATTTGTCAGAGAAAATTAAAAAAAATCTTCAATTTTCTTGTTTTCCTCACAAGCATATTTCACTGTTAAAACTGCACAGTAAATCAATTCGCCCAAATTTCGGATCTGAAAATGGTGATAAACATTAACATTAGTATTAAAGGGTGAAAGTTCAAGGTCAGTTTGACCCTATAGCACAATGATTCCCATATCCTATCTGACGGAGCCTTTACCTGTGCATGTGCACGTCTCCGTGAATCCCAGCGCTTTACAGTGTAGTCAAACCAAATCCAAAATGGTTCTTTTTTTGATGATAATAATAATAATTGATAATAATTTGACAATTCCACCTTGTGCATCAATTCAATATCAGATCAAACTCCACAAAGACTGACCCGCTCGACACATACACAGACTGTCTGTATTCTTTCTGTATTAGTACAGTATAATCAAACACACACACACACACACACACACACACACACACACAGCTGAGATAAAGATGAAGGGCGCACGCAAAGAGCTTTTAATTGAACGCCTTCCGTGTCGCCGTGTCCGGTGTTTCTCTCTATCTCCATAACAGTAGCCACAGGGCCCGGCCGCCGCCAGAGATAAATTTAGCGTTTCATTAGGAACACCAGGGCTGTCAATAAAATGTGTTAAGTCGAATGGAATGAGTATCAGCGAGCGAAGGCCTGTTCAGAGGAGAAGACACAGCGGCCGTATCGACAGCTGGCTTTTCAGAAGGCAGGGCCCGTCCCCTGATCAATGCGGCCTGCTCTCGCCTGGCTTTATTCGGCCGTCTCGTCCGCTGTCTCTCTTTGTCTGGCTGAGAAATGAAAATGCTGATGGTGGCCTTTGCCGTGCGGAGGGATGACAGGCCCGGTGCGGAGAGAGAGAGAGAGGCGCGCTCTGTCCGATGGCTCTCGCGGGACTGCCGCTGTCTGACAGCTGTGAAAATTCATAGCCATTGATTTTGTAATTAGCAGTTTATCAATCGTATCGACAGGCTCTTTCTGATGGATTGCAAGGAAATTGTTTCTTCAGACTTGTTTTTTTAAGCTCCACCACACATGCACTCACTTACACACACTCTCACACACACACACACTCTCTCACACACACACAGTCATACACACACACACACTCTCTCACACACACAAAGTCAGTCAGTCACACACTCGCACACACACTCTTACACACTCACATACTCTCTTACACACACACACACACACACACACACACTCACACACTAACATACTCTCTTACACACACACACACACACACACACACTCACACATACACACACACTCTTACACACAGACACACACACACACACTCTTACACACAGACAGTCAGTCACACACACACTTACTCTTGCAGACACACACACACACACACACACACACTCACTCTCTCTCAAACACACACTCACACACACACTCACACACTCTCTTACACACACACACACTCACATACTCACTTACACACACACACACACTCACATACTCTCTTACACACACACACACACACACACACTCACTCTCACATACTCTCTTACACACACACACACACACACACACAGTCAGTCAGTCACACACTCACACATACACACACACACACACACACACACACTCTTACACACAGACACACATACACACACACACACACTCTTACACACAGACAGTCAGTCAGTCACACACACACTTACTCTTGCAGACACACACACACCGTCACACATACTCAGTTACACACACACTCACTCTCTCACACACGGACACACACACACACTCACTCTCTCACACGGACACACACACACTCACTCTCTCACACACGGACACACACACACACTCACTCTCTCACACACGGACACACACACACACTCACTCTCTCTCAAACACAGACACACACACACACACACACACACACTCACACACTCTCTTACACACACACACACACACAGTCAGTCTCACACACACACACTCACGCACTCTCACGCACACTCACTCTCTCTCAAACACACACACACACACACACACTCACACACTCTCTTACACACACACACACAGTCAGTCACACACACACACACACTCACACACTCTCTTACACACACACACACACACAGTCAGTCACACACACACACACACACTCACGCACTCTCACACACAGTCACACATACTCACTTACAAACACTCTCTCTCACACACGGACACACACATCCACACACACATCCACTCACTCACTCACACACACTCACTCTCTCACACACACACACACACACACACATACACACACACACATGCACATACATGCACACACACTTATTTACTATATTTATATTGACTTACTTTTTAATACTGATATAGACTTCTATGTGTTAATGTTTTTGAAAGAAGTCTCTTCTGCTCACCAACAGTTATTTTCCATCTGAATATATTTTAAAGTGTGATTTATTCCTGGGTTGACAAAGCATATTTTTGTGGAAACCGTTGTACATTTTATTTTTCAGGATACGTTGATGAATGTACAGTTCAAAAGAACATACTTCTATTTTGTAACATTATAAATGTCTTTACTGTCAAACTTTTGAATGAATTTAAATCCAAAGCTGTGTTCAACTCTGATAATAATCATAAATGTGTGTTGATCATCAGATCTTCGTATGAGAGTGATTAGTGGAGGATCATGAGACACTGAAGACTGGAGGAATGATGATCAACTCAGCTTTGATCACAGGAATAAATCACACTTTAATGTTTCGCTGTATAGATGTGAGATGTGAGTGTGTGTGCTCAGCATGTGCTGTGTGTTGTTCTCCTGACAGACTCCATGCACATAGAGGATGTGGAGTCGGTTCAGAAGCTCCAGGACGCCCTTCATGAAGCCCTGCAGGACTACGAGAGCTGTCAGCACACGGAGGACCCTCGGCGAGCGGGGAAGCTGCTCATGACGCTGCCTCTGCTCCGGCAGACGGCCACCAAGGCTATCCAGCACTTCTACAGCATCAAGATGCAGGGCAAGGTGCCCATGCACAAACTCTTCCTGGAAATGCTGGAGGCCAAGGTCTGATTGGCCGCTGGTCACGTGACACCTCCGAGGCCTCGGCGAGCGGGGCGTGGCAGAGACCGCCTGAGGACAGACGCTCTTCCGAAAGACACGCAGGACACTCATCTCTCCTCCGCCCGAGACTTGAGGCGTTTTTAAAGACCTGAAAAAAATAAGCATAAATATAAATGGAAAAAATAATTTAAAAATCTATAACTAAATACCATGTACTTGTACAGTAATGCTTTTTGTTCATGATCTGTGGTTATAAACGATGGAAGAATCTGTAAGTCATTTCAGAGTGAATAGTCTCCCATAGGTGGTCATTTTCATTCTGCTTTCGAGAAGCCGGCCCTCGCGAACATACGTCACGCCTCGGCCCCTCGGACAACGCTAGGACACCTTGAGGACTTGTAAATATTCATGCGGGATGTCTGGACGACCGCTCGCTGGTTCTTCCCTAAATGTGAACTTGCTGACGTCCTTGAAAATACCTCCTGAATCCTGGCCATCCGCGAGTGGGAGGATGACATTCGAGACGTGTTTATCCAAACGTCCGTAGCCAGGATCTCATTCATCTTACTCTGTAGCAATAAATTGAGCCGACGGGCGAGAGGACGAGGAGCGCCCACCTCTTGTGTTGCACTGTACTGCTTTTTTAAACTACGTGTTGTTGTTGTTGTCGTTGGTGTTTTGGCCTAAATGTAGTTGGAGGGTCTAAGCTGGCAAGGGTCAAAATGATGGGAGGGGACGGGATTTCAACAGATTTACGATGCATGGCAGAAGTCCAGGGGACTCAAACAATCAGATGCCCGTTTGTCAAACAGCCTATTTTGGGCTTGTTAAGCCACCGGCAGAGGAAACGAGGTGCCCGTCATCTGCTCGGACTTTTATAGCCATGCATCCGAATGAAGGTGCGCGGCAGGTGCGGGTCTTTATCACCAGCTTTATTTTTAGGTCTTGGAAGACGACCGCGGATTGAACAGGAGGGGTGTTTGACCCCATGTTGACACAATAGCATCGTGTCAAAAAATGGCCTTCAAAGTCTCCGTCCCTATAAACAGCTTATTAGCCCTAGATCCATTCGACAGCTGTAGCCCGAGATATCAATTAGGAATATCCCGCTTCCAGCAACCGTGAGCATTCACTACTGATGTCATTTACTTGAAGTGAACTGTGGCGCTGTCGGGATTCGATACTGTGATCGGAGGACCTGAGGGGGATTGTGTCCTGGGGTGCGTTTCCTAAAACAAACATGGGATGAGTTCCATCATTACCAACATCCCAGCTAACAGGGAACATTCTGGCAAGGTTATGAACGAGTAACCTTAATAGAACGTTTAGTTAGACGTTCATCTAATGTTTTTAAAATGTAACTCTTGTTCCGGAACGTTCAGAGAACATTCAAAAGTAACACTTCCATAATATCTGAAGAATTCTAAAATGGAATGTTCACGTTTTTAAATCATTTAAGAACCTGGACTTTTGGAACACAACTTGATGTGAACGTTAGCTGGGATAGTTCAATGATTCGGTGCTTCCTGAAACCATAGTTCCACCAAACTTCGACCTACCGAATCATAGTTTCTTGTTAGTATGACCTCATGGGCACAATAAGCAAGCTAACATGTAGTACATTCTATACCTTTTAATAGAGCTGCACAATTGAACGTTAAAAGATTGCGATCTCAATTCAAACACCTATGTGATCTTGTTCCTAAATCACAACGAGCATTCAGATCTGCGTTCTGATCCAGAGAGAGCAGAACACAGATCATTCACTCAAGAGATTTGTTCAAAAACACTGATTCATCCAGTAATGAAACAAGTGAAGTCTTTATGAGTGAGTCATTGAATCATTCACTCAAGAGATTCATTCAAAAACACTGATTCATCCAGTAATGAAGCAAGTGCAGTCTTTATGAGTGAGTCATTTAATCATTCACTCTAGAGATTTGTTCAAAAACACTGATTCACCCAGTAATGAAACAAGTGAAGTCTTTATGAGTGAGCCATTGAATCATTCACTCAAGAGACTCGTTCAAAAACACTGATTCATCCAGTAATGAAACAAGTGAAGTTTTTATGAGTTAGTCATTGAATCATTCACTCAAGAGATTTGTTCAAAAACACTGATTCATCCAGTAATGAAACAAGTGAAGTCTTTATGAGTGAGTCATTGAATCATTCACTCAAGAGATTTGTTCAAAAACACTGATTCACCCAGTAATGAAACAAGTGAAGTCTTTATGAGTGAGCCATTGAATCATTCACTCAAGAGACTGCTTCAAAAACACTGATTCATCCAGTAATGAAACAAGTGAAGTTTTTATGAGTTAGTCATTGAATCATTCACTCAAGAGATTTGTTCAAAAACACTGATTCATCCAGTAATGAAACTAGTGCAGTCTTTATGAGTGAGTCATTGAATCATTCACTCAAGAGATTCGTTCAAAAACACTGATTCACCCAGTAATGAAACAAGTAAAGTCTTTATGAGCAAGTCATTGAATCATTCACTCAAGAGATTAATTCAAAAACACTGATTCATCCAGTAATGAAGCAAGTGCAGTCTTTATGAGTGAGTCATTGAATCATTCACTCTAGAGAGTCATTCAAAAACACTGATACATCCAGTAATGAAACAAGTAAAGTCTTTATGAGTGAGTCATTAAATCATTCACTCAAGAGATTCATTCAAAAACACTGATTCATCCAGTAATGAAGCAAGTGCAGTCTTTATGAGTGAGTCATTGAATCATTCACTCTAGAGAGTCATTCAAAAACACTGATTCATCCAGTAATGAAGCAAGTGCAGTCTTTATGAGTGAGTCATTTAATCATTCACTCTAGAGAGTCATTTAAAAACACTGATTCATCCAGTAATGAAGCAAGTGCAGTCTTTATGAGTGAGTCATTGAACCATTCACTCAAGAGATTCATTCAAAAATACTGATTCATCCAGTAATGAAGCAAGTGCAGTCTTTATGAGTGAGTCATTGAATCATTCACTCAAGAGATTCATTCAAAAACACTGATTCATCCAGTAATGAAACAAGTGAAGTCTTTATGAGTGAGCCATTGAATCATTCACTCAAGAGACTCGTTCAAAAACACTGATTCATCCAGTAATGAAACAAGTGAAGTCTTTATGAGTGAGTCATTGAATCATTCACTCAAGAGATTTGTTCAAAAACACTGATTCATCCAGTAATGAAACTAGTGCAGTCTTTATGAGTGAGTCATTGAATCATTCACTCAAGAGATTCGTTCAAAAACACTGATTCACCCAGTAATGAAACAAGTAAAGTCTTTATGAGCAAGTCATTGAATCATTCACTCAAGAGATTAATTCAAAAACACTGATTCATCCAGTAATGAAGCAAGTGCAGTCTTTATGAGTGAGTCATTGAATCATTCACTCTAGAGAGTCATTCAAAAACACTGATTCATCCAGTAATGAAACAAGTAAAGTCTTTATGAGTGAGTCATTAAATCATTCACTCAAGAGATTCATTCAAAAACACTGATTCATCCAGTAATGAAGCAAGTGCAGTCTTTATGAGTGAGTCATTGAATCATTCACTCTAGAGAGTCATTCAAAAACACTGATTCATCCAGTAATGAAGCAAGTGCAGTCTTTATGAGTGAGTCATTTAATCATTCACTCTAGAGAGTCATTTAAAACACTGATTCATCCAGTAATGAAGCAAGTGCAGTCTTTATGAGTGAGTCATTGAACCATTCACTCAAGAGATTCATTCAAAAATACTGATTCATCCAGTAATGAAGCAAGTGCAGTCTTTATGAGTGAGTCATTGAATCATTCACTCAAGAGATTCATTCAAAAACACTGATTCATCCAGTAATGAAGCAAGTGCAGTCTTTATGAGTGAGTCATTGAATCATTCACTCAAGAGATTCATTCAAAACACTGATTCATCCGGTAATGAAACAAGTAAAGTCTTTATGAGTGAGTCATTGAATCATTCACTCAAGAGATTCATTCAAAAACACTGATTCATCCAGTAATGAAGCAAGTGCAGTCTTTATGAGTGAGTCATTGAATCATTCACTCAAGAGATTCATTCAAAAACACTGATTCATCCAGTAATGAAGCAAGTGCAGTCTTTATGAGTGAGTCATTTAATCATTCACTCTAGAGAGTCATTCAAAAACACTGATTCATCCGGTAATGAAACAAGTAAAGTCTTTATGAGTGAGTCATTGAATCATTCACTCAAGAGATTCATTCAAAAACACTGATTCATCCAGTAATGAAGCAAGTAAAGTCTTTATGAGTGAGTCATTGAATCATTCACTCAAGAGATTCATTCAAAAACACTGATTCATCCAGTAATGAAGCAAGTGCAGTCTTTATGAGTGAGTCATTGAATCATTCACTCAAGAGATTCATTCAAAAACACTGATTCATCCAGTAATGAAGCAAGTGCAGTCTTTATGAGTGAGTCATTGAATCATTCACTCTAGAGAGTCATTCAAAAACACTGATTCATCCAGTAATGAAGCAAGTGCAGTCTTTATGAGTGAGTCATTGAATCATTCACTCAAGAGATTCATTCAAAAACACTGATTCATCCAGTAATGAAGCAAGTGCAGTCTTTATGAGTGAGTCATTTAATCATTCACTCAAGAGATTCATTCAAAAACACTGATTCATCCAGTAATGAAGCAAGTGAAGTCTTTATGAGTGAGTCATTGAATCATTCATTTAATATTTTTTGTTTTTTTTTCAAATAATTAATTCAGATTCATTAAACATTTAAAATACTGCATTTGTAAAATACTGAATACTAGTTCTGAATACTAGTTCTGAATACTAGTAAATGACATGTTATTTTGTTTAGTTGTCTGTTCAGAATCATGGGAGAATCGTGATCTCTGTTTGAATCAAAAAAATGGTGATTCTCAATTTAACCAAAATCATGCAGCTCGACCTTTCAATATATTTTAGTGTGTCAATAATCAGTTTTTGAGCAAAGCGTTGGGAATCTGGAGTATGACGCAAGAGAAAGCTGCTGAACTAATGAACCGAATGCATACGGGAGTAAAGTGTACACCGATTACATACTGCATGACAATGTGATTAAAAAAAAAGAATGTTTTTCTGTTGTTTGTGTAAATGAACTGTAATAATCTGACTTCTGACAAATCGTGCGATCACAGTAGCTACATTTTGCATGCATAAGGAGCCATTGTCAACAGCATAAAGCACTTTTGAACGTGAGAAGTCGTGGGGAACTGTCTCGTCCTCACCCGATCGTGCGGATGGAGACTGTACATTATTTGTGATTGGATTCTGAATCGATTCATTAGTAGAAGTTACTGGTACACCACCTGTGTGTGACGTCATTAACAAGTCCGATGCGACGTGCGACCATGAGACTATGTTTTGGGAGCGTTAGTTCATTTCACCAACAATGCATCAAAGTAGCATGTAGTGCTGGTAGTAAAGCAGCGAGGTGCATCGCTGTACGGGACACGCACCCCAGGTGGAACCGCCACAGTCTCGACCTGCCCAGACACACAGCGAGGGAGAAGAGAATACAGGGATTCATTTTATAAGCAGCGCAACTGTGTGGGCTCACATTAGGGATCAATTCTGACCGAAATCATGCCAAAGTAGGGCACATCTCAATCTCATGAATGCAGTCGCTTCAAGCCACTGTATGCAATCGCCAATTATTGGAACATCGCAATAGTACAACATCTGTTAGTCCTACCCTTGAGATGGACACACAATAATTAACATATATGCAACATTCACGTAGCTACCTCATCGTTCACCCGTTCTGTAAATAGTGCTTTATTTCGTAGCATCCCGTTGTAATGAGGCCACAATATTAGCTCTGTTTCCACCAAAGCACTGTTCGGTGCACAGCTTTAGGTGCTTGTTGTCATGAATGCTGATTTGTGCCTCTCCAATCACTGTTTAGATGCATATCTGTAAATGTTGTCTTGTATTTATTTGCTTGTAACTCAGCATGTCAGGTTCAGAATTGGTCCCGAAATGTCCAGAAAGGCTTTTTGTGTTTCTCCTCAAGATATTCATTGTGTATATTATATCACTTTGACCACGCTGTACAATAATATTGTTCATTTAACAAACACCTGTGTCATGTTCTTTTTTTATGTCAGAAGCGAAAAAGTAAGAAAGACGTACTCTCAAAGCCACACTGCTCATTTATATCATACGTACCACAACTTTATGATGTGGCAAAAAGTGATAGGGGTAAGATCTTAAAAAGCATCATGAACACACACACTTCACTGAAGAAAACAAAGAGTGCAATACAAATACACAAGTAAACAAATATAAAACTGGGACGATACTTTAACAAATCACAATTCATGTTTAAACATGCTTTAAAGTGAACATAAATGTGTGTCGGCAGTGTGTGTGTACACAACCACCCATTAATGCTAAAAATCCAGTGGCCCATTTTCTATGCGTTGTGACATCACCATGTGACAAGCCCCGCCCACAACTGGTGATGTCATCTGCCCTGTTAGCGTAGCTCCTCCCCTGAGTGAGCCATGTTTATCCCCTCGCTAGAGCCCCCAGTGGAAACACACGGATGTCTCCGCTTCGTGATAAACAGTTTAAATGTTCTGTTGCTGGCTGTATCAATGCACACAGAGCGGGTTTGACCGTTGCTTTTTGTATGTAAACACGCTACATGGACATGTTTGACGGTTGGGCTCGCATCTCGTATCTAACGGCGACACAAAGAAGTTTAACTTGTAACTTAAACATTCTTTTTAGAACTGAAATATTGGGACATTTAACTCTTAATTCAACACGTAATTACATTAAAAATGATTGTGAATACATGTAGAGTAATTGCAAATGAGCATACACTGAGCTATCAGGCTAACTGAATATCTGTATGCTATGCTAATGCATAAGCTAACTAATACAGACACTCGTGATCATTATAATGTCATTTATCTTTAGTTTGACACTAAATATCATACTGATACTGATTTGTCACCACAACATCAGAGGCACGAGCTGTAAAGGCTCCGCCCTCTTTTAGAATTGAGGGGCGGGGAGCAGCGGCTCATTTGCATTTAAAGAGACACACAAACACAAGCTCGTTTTTGCTTCAACCCAAAAAGGGTCATTTTGGGCTTGGTGTAATACATGATCAGTGATGCATTTTGAGCTGAAACTTCACAGGCACATTCTGGCCACACCTGATACATATTACATCTCGTAAAAAGGGGCAAACATTTTTTTAGTAATTTAATAATAATTTGTGTGACATTTTAAGATTTTAGATGTTGCATTGGCATTATGTTTTAATTGAGAAAATGACATTTACGTTTATGCATTTGCTCATGCTATTATCCAAAGCCATTTGCATTGCATTTAAAGTACACGTTCTATCAGTTCATGCATTCCTATTGGTGTTGCTGGTGCCATTCGATACAGTAATGTTACAGTTGATGAATGAGTTATGTTTTATTCACACTGATACAGACAGGATCTGCTCATGAATGGGTGTGAGAGTTGAATGCATGCACTCACAGTATGCATTACTGTCCAGTCTATAACTGTGGTCAGCAGAGCAGGATGACAATGACCTTTATCTCCTCTGTTGAAGCGTGGCTCAGTAATGTAGTAACGTGTAAGTGCTGTGCGACGTCCTCAGAGACACCAGAGCAAACAGCCCAGAACTGACATGAGCAGTGCAGCTCAAACACACAGTGTTCCTGCAGAGAGAAACACATCCATCTGCTTTAGACACACTCATTGTTTCATTGAGTTCTACACTCCAGCTTCCAGTCTTTTCACTGAACAATGTGCTATTCATCTACACATAGTATGATTTCAATCCATTTAATGTATGTTATACTAAACCGATCAGGCATAACATTATGACCTAATATTGTGTTGGTCCCCCTTTTGCTGACCTGTCGAGGCATGGACTCCACTAGACTCCTGAAGGTGTGCTGTGGGATCTGGCACCAAGATGTTGGATAACTATCCTGCTGGAAGAGCCACAGCCACCAGGGAATACCGTTTCCATGAAAGGCTGTCCATGGTCTCAGCAATGCTTAGGTAGGTGGGACGTGTCAAAGGAACATCCACATGGATGGCAGGACCCAAGGTTTCCCAGCAGAACATTGCCCAAAGCATCACCTCCGCCGGCTCGCCTTCTTCCCATAGTGCATCCTGGGGCCATGTGTTCCCCAGGTAAGCCACACACACACCCGGCCATCCACGTGATGTAAAAGAACACGTGATCATCAGACCAGGCCACCTTCTTCCATTGCTCCGTGGTCCAGTTCTGATGCTCACGTGCCACTGTTGGTGCTTTCGGCGGGGTCAGGGGTCAGCATGGGAACCCTGACTGGTCAGCGGCTATGCCGCCCCATACGCAACAAACTGCGATGCTCTGTGTATTCTGAGCCCTTTCTATCAGAACCAGCATTAACTTCTTGAGCAGTTTGAGCTCCAGTAGCTCGTCTGTTTGATCGGACCACACGGGCCAGCCTTCGCTCCACACGTGCATCAATGAGCCTGAGCCGCCCATGACCCTGTGGCCGGTTCTCCACTGTTCCTTCCTTGGAGCACTTTTGATAGATCCTGACCACTGCAGACCGGGAACACCCCACAAGAGCTGCAGTTTTGGAGATGCTCTGACCCAGTCGTCTAGCCATCACAATCTGGCCCTTGTCAAACTCGCTCAAATCCTTACGCTTGCCCATTTTTTCTGCTTCTGACACATCAACTCGCTCCCTAATATATCCCACCCACTAACAGGAGCCGTGATGAAGAGATCATCAGTGTTATTCACTAACCACCTGTCATAATGTTATGCCTGATCGGTGTATTCAATGTAACTAAACACTGCAAACAGGCCTTTATTCTAGGGTTTGAAACACAGCCTTAGAGTTAGCAATCAACTAAAGCATTAGCATCTAATGTTTTTTTGCTATTGACTGTAGTCAAGGCTGATTCCCAGCACACCGGTGTGTTTCTGCTCCAGCGGTGGACTGATCTGCATTCATCAAAGCGTGAATCCCCATCAGTACGAGTTCAAGGCCTGCTATCCGTCCGAACACATCTCCATCACTCTCAGCGCTGATGGCCGGTGTGGGAACGGCTGGCTTTCAGCTGAGCTGCAGTTTACACTTTGCATAAAGTAAGAGCTAAAATTACACTGAAAACGGAGTATGCAGAAATCCCACGGGAGCAGCTGCTTCAGGCAGAATAAAACGCTTCGTCTTTCAGCAGCTTTTCCTGGTCCAGCCAGTTTCTCATTGATCCCTAGCTCTGTTTCTGCTTGTTGAATATAAAACACAGGTGTTTAATACTTTCCAGGCGCATTCTTGTTTTAAAATGAGATATCTGGCTTGAGAAACGGATCGGGATGTCTGAAAAGATAATAGCCTAATCTATCTGTCTGTATGAGACGCAGTGCCTCTCCTAATGTCAAGATCAAACCTCATCGACTCCAAATAATATAACAGAATATAATATCATATCATATAATATAACCATGATGGTCACAACATTGGTGAGAGTTGAAAACCTTTGAACATTTCACTTTTATTTATATAGCAATTTCTGCTTTTATTTAATATTAAGTTAATGATCATCTTTACTATAATCCCAAAAGAGGACACTTTATATTGCTAATTATTTTTATGTGCACAAATCTTTATTTATAAATAAGTTAATTATTTCTTTCTTTATATATATATATATTATTATTATTTTTTTTTATTCCCAAATAGTTCAAAGGAGACCACTACAAATGAGCAGTGTTTTGCACATTTATGGAGTTTTAAATGGTTATATGGTCACTGTTTTCACTACATTAGTTTGAATCACTACAGTTTACTGATGAGAAATATTTGCAATACATGTAATCATGGATTATTATCACTTAAATGTTTTTTTTCAAATATTTGAATTTTGTATGTGTTAATCTGTTCCACAGTTGAATAAATCAGCCCCTGATGGCACCGTGCTCTGTTTTAAGGCTTTTTTTTTTTTTCAACCGAAAATGCTTTGCGCTGGTTAGGGGGGAAATATTCCACGGGAAAAAAGGTTGAGAACAACTGTTTTAATCAACAAAAACTCTGAATCGGAATCACATGATTTAATGATTTGTTGATTTGACAAAAGAAAATATTTTCTTGATCTTCTCGACTGTATCAAGTATTCAAATCATGTTTACATTTTTATCTATTAAATTGCCAATTGCTCTGAATGTTCCAGTTTTTACCTTTTGTAGTTGCGTTGTCTTTAAATGTCCGACTAAAACATTCCAGAGGGAAAACACGTTCCAAGAACGATGTATAAATAATGATTTTGTGCTAACATTATAAAGGCCAGATAACTTTAAGCGGTAACACTTTACAGTAAGGTTGTATTAGTTAACATGAACTAACCATGAACAACACCTCTGGTCAGCATTAGTTCATCTTTGTTAATCCAGCTGATCATGGTTTGTTCACAGCGCATTAACTAATGTTAACAAGATTTTAATAATGCATTAGTAAATGTTGAAATTAACATTAACATAGATTAATAAATGCTTTAAAAGTGCAGTTCATTATTAGTTCATGTTAACTAATGTAGCTAACTAATGTTAATGAACCTTATTGTAAAGTGTTAGCCTTTAATCCAATGCACTATTAACGTTAGTGGAACGTTTGTTCATAACTGTGAGAGAACGTTCCCTGTTGGGGTTATGGAGCGAGCGCAGTGACATGCAGGCGGGCGGACAGAGATCAGGCCAGTGTTTCTAAAGCATGTTGATGGTGTGTTTTAGTGCTGCGCTGGGGCAGAAATGCTCATGGCTGCATGGGATGGACTCGACCTTTTCTGCATGTCAACCAAAGGTTAGGAATCTCCACTGGCCTTAAAAGAAATGCACTTGTTTGCCATTACAGTGAAGATCTTTCTCCCAACAGACGCTCTCGAGGGACCCGCCGCGTGACCCACAGACCCTCTCTCTGTCTGACACTGCCTCTCTCTTCACTCTAACCAAGCATTTCTTGACATTTCTGGCTAATTCTCACATCTCTTTGCTTAAGGCCTCAAACTAGAATATATTTGAAGGGTCTGAAAGCAAAACTAATAGAATAGTTTCACACAGAGGAGATCTTTGGAGTTTATTTTGAGCTAACAGGGAATTGTGGCAAGGTTTTCTAAAAGTTATGAACAAAGTTATCTGGTCTTTAAAGGACTCATGACAAGAGAAATCAAATGTGATCTTTTGAAATATAAGAGGTTTTGGTGCCATTAAAACCATTATTTGCCATTTAAACCATTATGTGCCATTATTTCACAGCTTAAAACATCGTCTTCGTTCTAAAAAAAAACATTTATTTAATCAAGCTCCAAAAACATCTCATTTTAATATCGCTGGATCTGTGATGTTTCACAGTCAAATACATTTGCATATGCCCACCTCCAGGACAAGACATCGACCAATAGTTATACATTATTGTACCATAGGCCCCACCCACTGATACCACAGCTCCCACCCACAATACCATAGGTCCCGCCCATTGATACCACAGATCCCACCCACAATACCATAGGTCCCGCCCATTGATACCACAGATCCCACCCACAATACCATAGGTCCCGCCATTGATACCACAGATCCCACCCACAATACCATAGGTCCCGCCCATTGATACCACAGATCCCACCCACAATACCATAGGTCCCCCATTGATACCACAGATCCCACCCACAATACCATAGGTCCCGCCATTGATACCACAGATCCCACCCACAATACCATAGGTCCCGCCCATTGATACCACAGATCCCACCCACAATACCATAGGTCCCGCCCATTGATACCACAGATCCCACCCACAATACCATAGGTCCCACCCACTGATACCACAGATCCCACCCACTGATACCATAGGTCCCGCCCACTGATACCACAGATCCCACCCACAATACCATAGGTCCCGCCCATTGATACCACAGATACCACCCACAATACCATAGGTCCCGCCATTGATACCACAGATCCCACCCACAATACCATAGGTCCCGCCCATTGATACCACAGATCCCACCCACAATACCATAGGTCCCACCCACTGATACCACAGATCCCACCCACAATACCATAGGTCCCACCCACTGATACCACAGATCCCACCCACAATACCATAGGTCCCACCCACTGATACCATAGGTCCCGCCCACTGATACCACAGATCCCACCCACAATACCATAGGTCCCACCCACTGATACCACAGATCCCACCCACAATACCATAGGTCCCACCCACTGATACCACAGATCCCACCCACTGATACCATAGGTCCCGCCCACTGATACCACAGATCCCACCCACAATACCATAGGTCCCGCCCATTGATACCACAGATCCCACCCACAATACCATAGGTCCGCCCATTGATACCACAGATCCCACCCACAATACCATAGGTCCGCCCATTGATACCACAGATCCCACCCACAATACCATAGGTCCCACCCACTGATACCACAGATCCCACCCACAATACCATAGGTCCCACCCACTGATACCATAGGCCCCCACCCACTGATACCATAGGTCCCGCCCACTGATACCACAGATCCCACCCACTGATACCATAGGTCCCGCCCATTGATACCACAGATCCCACCCACAATACCATAGGTCCCGCCCATTGATACCACAGATCCCACCCACAATACCATAGGTCCCGCCCACTGATACCACAGATCCCACCCACTGATACCATAGGTCCCGCCCATTGATACCACAGATCCCACCCACTGATACCATAGGTCCCACCCACTGATACCATAGGTCATGGAGAGTCGGCAAAGATCCTTTAGTTGACAGATGAATCAGCGACTGTATTGGATCTGACAGCAGTTGCATCACAATCCATAAGTAAATGATTTCATAATGTAAATGACAGATTTATAATGATAATGTTTTAAAAACACATACTCATGTGCACTAGCGAGTGGGTGTTGATACTGTTTCCAATGCAATGACCGTTAGCCAATCAGAGCAGTGTCTGTTTACTGCCGTAAAAGCATCCTAGAGTCATGATGAGGGTTGAAAATAATCATTTTTCCACATATATATTTGTTTTTGTTTTAGCTGGACATTCCTCTAATGTTTTGAAATCTTACAGAACATTCAGAGAACATTCAAAAGTAACGTTCCCATAATGTCTGACATATATGAACAATGCCCTTAATATCTGCATAACCAAGAACAACTTTTTTAAGAGAACATTCAGAAATAATGTTTTCAAAACTTAATGGGAATGTGCAAAACATATTTTTGTTAGCTTGGACGAATTACCTATTTTTTTATATCAGTTTAATATGTTTAATGTTAGAACTGTTCACATCAATATAATCACACATTGATTCATTACCAATATTCCTGAAAGGTCACAGTGAAGACTTTTATTATTCTCAAATAAGAGTCAAACGCTTATCCACAGACTTTCTTGTCTCGAGTGCATCAATTTACTTAATGCACTATCATACATATGAGCAGCCATAATTCACACGTTTATATTCCTCAATGTGATTTGTATTTAAAATATGACCTTTAAGGCTTGATATATGGAAATGGACAGATGGTATGTGATTCTGGGATTAAATGTCTTATAGATCATATGTCGTCTCGCGCTTGAGAAAGGATCCTTGACCGGCCGGTAATTTACAGTGTTATGAGATCAGTGCAAAACACGCTGTAAATATAAATAAGCGCGTGTCCGACGGGGTGGAGCGGGAGCGTGGCTGCATCTCCTCCCTCCGACGTCCTGCAAACGGTTGCGTTCTGTGACACTTCACGCAGGGATATCACTCATTCGGGAAGGGAAATCGCAAACGGGCTGTGTGGTCCGGTTCATTTCAATATGGCCGTCTGCACTTGGGCTCCCTCTCACGTCTCAGACTGACCTTGCTGTTGAGAGGGAACTTTCATAAATAGGCTGCGGAATATATGACATTCATATTCTTCCTCACAGTGTCATCCTCAGCTCAGTCAGGGCTCAGCAATGGATGCTCGAATAGACAGATTAGAAACATCTACACATTAGTAGTTATAGTTACACTCTCTCAGAAGGCCTACTTCAAGAAATCGTTCACACAAAAAGGGAAATCCTCAGAATCCTGATGGTTTTTTAGAGGAACACAAAAGGTGGCATAATGAAAAACTTCATGCACATCTTTTCCCTAAAAAAAATAATAATAAAAAAAAAAAAATATATATATATATAAATATATGTATATAAAAATATATACATATATTAGCCTACATATACAAATAGCCTAGCATAAAAGTTCAATTTATCAGTGCATATCATTATTGTTTTAATAATCTTGAATCAGAATAACATCTCTTCTCTGATGATGAGGGCGGGACCACCTGTCACTCACATGACATCAGCCAATAGCAAACCACCACCAGCCAATCAATCCCCCCCACACACAATCAAGCCCCGCCCCTACATTTGCTCTTGTATGGGAAGCGTTTCGCTCAGATATACGGCACAATAGAGAAAAAAAGACCAGCACAATTTCTGTTTCATGATGACTATAAGTTGTTATTTAAAAAACTACACAAGGTTTTAATATTATTAATGCTAGGATGTATTGTTTGGGATGTGAGTGAAACCAAAATGCTTTCAGAATATGCAAAATGAATGAGATTTGAAAGCTGTGAATCAACATAAGGTAAGACGAGCAGTGTTTTTTCTTGTGCTGGTTAATTTGAAAATGTTGGTCTATTTTGCTTCCATAAGCCGTCTTCTTGCAGACTAGTGGAAAGAAAATATCCAACATACGCATTTAAGTGTAGCCTATATTTATTGAATTGCGCTGTATCTATTTGAGTCTGTAGATTTCACTCTCTATCTTTAAAGGCGCTGAGATTGTGTCAGAAATCTGCACTTCAGGACCTTTACACAAACTTTGAAGGTTTGTTCATACTGTATATCATTCACTTGATTTATAGAACACTTTACTCCTTAAATATATTATTTTTCTATCTGTTGACAGCATTTTCGATTTATGAAGGGTTAAAAAAGAGATATCCAAAATATCCCCTCAATAAAAAACGTTTATGTCTATGTCAACAAAATCAAACAAGAATTATGAATCTGGCTTTATCCAATTTCAAATTGCTCAAATCTGCTCTGGAAATGTATGCAAATTAGTGCACCATTAATTAAACAATTCATCTTTTGCATATTTACACAACTTTTCAGAAAAAGTTTAATACAACTCAATTGTCTTAATGCACTATGATTAATCAAATGGGTAAAAGTATACAGTGGAATCTGTTAGAGTGCGTTTTTAACACTCCCCAGATTATCTCATGATTTATGAACAAACGTTCTTAATACAAGCATTATTAATACATCATTCATCGAGGTTCGTCTAATGATTTTAAATGTAACTTGTTTTGGAACGTTCAGAGAACATTCTAAAGTAATGTTCACAGAATTTTTGAAGAATTCTAAAATGGAATGTTCCCTTAACGTTCGTTCACACAACCAAGAAACAAAAACATTTTTTTTTTAAAATAAACTGGATGTTTTGAATGTTCAGAGAATGATAAAAATAACGTCATCATATTTTAATTGAGATGTTGGCAAATGTTCGTAGAACATATATTTTTTTCTGTTTTATTCCTGAAGTGTCTTGCCTTAAAACTAGGTATGTTCCTCAAACAAAACTATCATGTGACTTCAGAAGACTTGGAGTATAGTGCACGAATCTAAGTGATGATGATGTTACGGTGTCTTTTCACTGAAAACATGACAACAGACACCGATCAGGCATAACAATATGACCACTGACAGGTGGTTCTCAGAGTTGATGTGTTAGAAGCAGGAAAAATGGGTAAGCGTAAGGATTTGAGCGAGTTTGACAAGGGCCAGATTGTGATGGCTAGACGACTGGGTCAGAGCATCTCCAAAACTGCAGCTCTTGTGGGGTGTTCCCGGTCTGCAGTGGTCAGGATCTATCAAAAGTGCTCCAAGGAAGGAACAGTGGAGAACCGGCCACAGGGTCATGGGAGCGGCCCAGGCTCATTGATGCACGTGTGGAGCGAAGACTCTGCTGGGAATCCTTGTGTCCTGCCATCCATGTGGATGTTCCTTTGACACGTCCCACCTACCTAAGCATTGCTGAGACCATGTACAGTCTTTCATGGAAACGGTATTCCCTGGTGTCTGTGGCTCTTCCCGCAGGATAATGCTCCTGACACAAAGCACAAATGCTTCAGGAATGGTTTGAGGAGCACAACGAGTTTAAGGTGTTGACTTGGCCTCAAAATTCCCCAGATCTCAATCCGATCGAGCATCTGTGGGATGTGCTGAACAAACAAGTCCGATCCATGGAGGCCCCACCTCGCAACTTACAGGACTTAAAGAATCTGCTGCTAACATCTTGGTGCCAGATACCACAGCACACCATCAGGGTTCTAGTGGAGTCTTGACGGGTCAGCAAAAGGGGGATCAACACAATATTAGTCATAATGTTATGCCTGATGGTGTACATGCTTGGAAGTTTAAATTTGATAGAAATGACCTAATTGTTGTGTTTTTCCTTTTGGATTGCTTTGAATATCAAACGTTCGTATAGTACTCTATCCGGGTTCATCACCAGAAGACACACAGACGGTCCCGTCAAGCCTCTGATCTGTCAACTGACTTTTACAACAGCACAGGAGAAAAACACCTCGACACTGGAGAGCTTCTCCGAGCTGTAAAAGGGTTTAATGCAGTAAAGTGTCTTTCACAATATCAGTCTGCCACGGCACAACACAAAGACACAAAGAGACCCGCCATGGCATTCACGAGCTGATCAATACACTCCTTACAGCCGCTGCACTGCTCTAATGAATGAAGTGCACGTATTGGCAGGCGTTTTGGGACGCTTTTCAGGAGAATTAGCTCTGTCACCACACGGTTAATTGAGAATGTCCGGAGCATAGATTTCTCACAAAATATCAATTAGACCAACAAAGTGAATTTCAAACACATTTTCATGAAGCAGAGGTGGCTTCACATGCTCAGACAATAGAGGCAGTGCAGGTGAATTTAACCATATGGATCTAGCACAGTTTGTGTGCAAAGAAATCTAAAAGAAGTTTCTTTTGTTGTTTATATAAAGGTGGTGAGAATGAGGACAAAAGTCAGTCAGAGCTGCTGTCACCATATGCAAATACTTCACACACAGAAGGATATTTCTGAATAAAATGTAACTGCCTTATTATTTAAAATAGCCACTTTAGTAATGCAAGGTTCTCACTTTATAAGCTCTCTTGTATGTGATTCTGCTGTTCAGTAGTATTATATAATGTTTGTAAAGCTTTATTACACTAATGAATCTGATATACGATAAAGACATCTCTCTACATCATGGGTTGTTGTAGTATAAAGCTCACAGAGATTAATAAATCACAGAAACAGTCACGAGACAGGACGAAGATTGCAGGAATACAAGGGCTGCGTCCGAAACCTGGAAAATGCTGCCTTCGGAGGACACATTTCAAGGCAGGAAGGCATCAAGGCATGTCTGAGTCCAATGTTAGCTTCACTTCCTGCCTCCTGAGAGACCTTCATCTGATGGATTTTTGAAGGCAGCATATATGTGTCCTTCACTGCCTTTGATATCCCACAATCCTGTGCTTTCCATTCTGTGACAGCGGAGCTAGAAAAAAAAGATGGCGTCCAGAAGTTGCGTTTGCTCGTCAGTTTGTATTTAAATGTATGTTTTTTATCAAATTGTTCCACTTCTGATGTCATTTCTAGCAAGGAATTACTAATGTAGTAATTCAATATTTGTTAAGTTCTCACCAAAGCTTCTCACGTTCATGAAGGAGCGCTCTGAGCGCATGAAGTTTCCCCATTGTCCAATCGAATGAATGGAGTGGCGGGCCTTCCGTTGTGATGACCATTAACTTGATTACACAGACAGGACAGCTGATTCGGGGGCTTCCTAGCAACATTAAAAAAAACAGCAGCGCACTGCTTTTTTCTAATTTGAAAAACATCAACCCACAAGTCAGCTACCGAAAGGCGGGCATACACTGTGCGATTTCTTTGCGATTTCAGAAAGGTTGCCTACTCACACTGTACGAGTAGATCGCATGCGATGTAATGCCAAAGCTCACGGTTTATGTGCTCACACTGTGCGGTCCGATTATCGAGCGCGACGTGACTGCTCACACTGTACGAGTGAATATGCGCAATAAACCTCCGTGTTGCAATGACAGACCCCTATTATAGATAGCCTATCAAATGCATCAGCTAACGCTATCAAGAGGATTTAGCGTTTCCAATGCATGTATACAAATATTAATTAAATGCAATATCTATATTAATAATAAAAGTAGGCCCACTTTTAATATTAAATTGATATTACATTTAATTTGCTCCCGCAACAATTTCATAAGGCATTGATGCATAACGCTGCATAATAAAAGAATAGATAGATTAGCCTATCTTAGGCCTACTCCTCATTATTTTAAAAAATTTGGTCCAATTAAACAAGGAATTGTGGGTTATTTATAGATAATATCAGTCTCAATGAAAAGTAAGAGCAATTTCAAAAACAACTACCTTAAGATAAATATTAAGAAAATAAATTAAGACAGTTAGGCTACGACGTTATCAGCACATGTTAAAGTAGCCATTATCTCTCATTGTCTCTGTGATAATATGCGCCGAAAGCTCGTCAGATTTCACGGTAACGCTTTAGATTACGGCCCGGAAAGTACTGCATAATTAAAGTGAATTTACAGCATAACTTTCTGTAATTATAGTGTAACTATAAAGTAAGTATGTGTAAGTAAATGGGAACAATATGTAATATAGGGGGAATAAAGTGGTAACTATCAGGAAAATTAACAAATTATTTATACTGTTAGTATTTTTTAATTAAGGGGTAATTATCTATGTAGTTACAGGGTAAGTGTGAATCTGTGGGCCGTAAATTAAAGTGGCTCTTGTTCCCCTCATGTTTCATGTAGTTACAGGGTAAGTACGAATCTGTGGGCTGTAAATTAAAGTGGCTCTTTTTCCCCTCTTGTTTCATGTAGTTACAGGGTAAGTGTGAATCTGTGGGCTGTAAATTAAAGTGGTTATTGTTCCCCTCTTGTTTCATGTAGTTACAGGGTAAGTGTGAATCTGTGGGCTGTAAATTAAAGTGACTCTTGTTCCCCTCTTGTTTCATGTAGTTACAGGGTAAGTACGAATCTGTGGGCTGTAAATTAAAGTGGCTCTTGTTCCCCTCTTGTTTCATGTAGTTACAGGGTAAGTGTGAATCTGTGGGCTGTAAATTAAAGTGGTTATTGTTCCCCTCTTGTTTCATGTAGTTACAGGGTAAGTACGAATCTGTGGGCTGTAAATTAAAGTGGCTCTTGTTCCCCTCATGTTTCATGTAGTTACAGGGTAAGTGTGAATCTGTGGGCTGTAAATTAAAGTGACTCTTGTTCCCCTCTTGTTTCATGTAGTTACAGGGTAAGTACGAATCTGTGGGCTGTAAATTAAAGTGGCTCTTGTTCTCTTCTTGTTTCATGTAGTTACAGGGTAACTGATATTACTGATATTACTCGGAAACCTTTATTTAAAAAGTTTTTAAAAACAGATTTGCAACACATTAATTTCTCTTGCTTGGCTTCACCTTCCTCTTGTTCCTCTTTTTTTTCGTCCTTGCCACAGATGAATCTTAAGGAATCCCACATGTCTCTAGTAGGCCCTATTCTGTATAATGTAACTGTTACAATACAGTGCGCAGAAATATCCTCACCGCTTTACCCTCATGTTATCCGAGATGTATACGACTTTATTCTAAATAAAGAATAAAGTCATATACATAAATAAATAAATAATCTCTGCTAATGAAAACATTTGGATTCCTACGAGTTAAGGCATCAAACAGCAAATACAGCAATAACTACAGTAATCCATAAGATCATAATGGATGAATCAATGTCTTCTGAAGTTAAACTATAAGTGTTTGTAAGAAAAATAACAATATTTTATCATTTTAAAACTGTAGAATATATCGCTTCCAACCAGAAGTCCTCTGCGTGTGCATGCCAGGGTTGAGTTCATGCTTGACGTAATTGAAGCGTGACGTACGCGCGCCGGATGCTGTCGGTTTTTATTTGTTTTAATGCTCACAACAAAATATAAACAATAACATAATATATGATAATAGCAATTAGAAACAAACAAGACTAGAAGACAAGACAGAGACGCGCGGTGCCAGTTCTCGCGTGTGTTTCAGATGAAACGCGCATGAGGTCATGAAAACTTGAAGCGTCTCATGCACGCGCTGGTAACAGCTGATCGGATATGAAAAGATTACTGAATTATGACAGCATTTCTTGGTGTACTACTTTATCTTTTAATAACTAATAGTACAAAATTTCAAAAGACATGGGATTCCTTTTAAGATCCATCAATGGAAATACCGAAAAAGAAAAAGAGGAACAAGAAAAGAAAAGAAAGAGAAATGGACAAAACGTGCCTCTTTCTGTCAGGAGGTCAAGATCATTTGAAATGAAAAGTTTATTTTTAAAAATGAATAAGAAGTGTCATAAATCTGTTATGTAAATTAAGTTGCTTTTCAAATGAATATTTCTGTGCTATTTAAGATTGTATTTGTGTTTTTATTGTACTTACCCTGTAACTACATGAAACAAGAGGGAAACAAGAACGGACTTTAATGTACGGCCCGCATATTCGTACCTAACCTGTAACTACATGAAACAAGAGGGGAACAAGAGCCACTTTAATTTACAGCCCACAGATTCGTACTTACCCTGTAACTACATGAAACAAGAGGGGAACAAGAGCCACTTTAATTTACAGCCCGCAGATTCGTACTTACCCTGTAACTACATGAAACAAGAGGGGAACAATAACCACTTTAATGTACGGCCCGCAGATTCGTACTTACCCTGTAACTACATGAAACAAGAGGGGAACAATAACCACTTTAATTTCCGGCCCACAGATTCGTACTTACCCTGTAACTACATAAAACAAGAGGGGAACAAGAGTCACTTTAATTTCCGGCCCACAGATTCGTACTTACCCTGTAACTACATGAAACAAGAGGGAAACAAGAATGGACTTTAATGTACGGCCCGCAGATTCATACTTACCCTGTAACTACATGAAACAAGAGGGGAACAATACAATACTACATGAAACAACACGGATAATTACACCTTCATTAAAAAATACTTACAGTATAAATAATTTGTTAATTTTCCTGATAGTTACCCCTTTATTTCCTAAATATTACATATTGTTACCATATACCTACAAGTACTTACTTAATAGTTACACTATAATTACCGACAGTTTTGCTATAAATTCGCTTTAATTCTGCAGTACTTTTCGGGCCGTAATCTAAAGCGTTACCGATTTCACTTTCACGTTCTGTAGTGAATATTTGGGTTTGAGACTTCACCGACTTTCGCGACATTGCGTTTGCACATTTAAGTTTTCATATTGCGTGTTCTCCACTGACTCCTTCATGATTTAAAAGGGGAAGAAAAAAAAACAATAATGTGACATTTTGTGTCAAATGATGGAAACGGTTCACATTTTCCGCGATCATAAAATTAAGTCAATATTAAATAATGGTAGTAAATAAATAAATAAAGTGTGAAAGTAAAACAAGTAAATTAATGATCAAATTGCTGAATGAATAAAAGAGACGGCTTTACGGTGGTTTGGAAGACTTGGATTATCCATTTTACAACACGAACTGGTGGAGCAACAGTTTGCTAAATGTCTGATGTTGAATAGCTGCTTCAGAACTTAAAGATCTCCCTCTTTTCGTTTTCTTTCTTTATTAAAGATGAAATGGTTCAACTTCTGCTTTCGCGCAGGCGCAGTGAGGGGGAATGGGGCAATCAGTTCGTAGCTCTGCTTCAGCGGTGCGATATCCTCACGAGGGGCGATCAGAGTTTCTGACACGCCAGAAATTCATCCGACCATCCGATTGCCGATCGGGAGAGGTTTGTCGCCTCTCGTTTCCCCCTGTACACTGCACGAACACCTCGCGACAAATGACGCACGATAAAGCTGAAAATCGGCCCGACCCAAAAACAGAGTCGCACGAGTCAGAATTCGGCTCAAAATCGGACGAAAATCGCACAGTGTATGCCCAGCTTAAGTTTTTGGACGCAGCCATGGAGTATAAGGACTAAACCAAATGTGGAACTAATGAGTTAATTAATAGAGTAGCATCAGGTAAAACTTGCACGTTTTGTCCGTGCAAGTTTTACCTGAAAAACTATCACGTTTAATAATTATCACAGATGAACACAACCTTTATGAATTTTGAAGCATAAATGCAGTCGCCCGAAGTAAAAAGCTAAAGGTAGGCTATAAATGGACTCTAAGCTTCCGACAACTCTTTCAGTTTTATCTCAAAGCCTTTTCCCATAACGTTTGAGTTAGACTAGTTTATAATAGCACAATTATGAGTGTAATGAGGCTGTAAATGCGGACTGAGTTCACCTGTTCGGCTGACGGTGTTTAATCACCTCAACAGTCTCTGTAGTCCCATAAGCCTCTTGATAGAAACCGCCTTTTTCAAGACATGTAACTGCTTAAAAAAAAATCACGAATGGGGTAATGCTGATGTTACGTAACAGAGACTCACAACCAGAATGGGGTACTATAAAAAATATTTTTAACAGCAGAAGAATTAGAATACGGGAAAGTGAGTATATCATATGAGATGGATGGTAGATGAATGGAGAAGGGGAATACTGACAGCCTTGTGTCCAACCCTGGTCCTGGAGGGCTACTACCCAGCAGATTGTAGCTCCAGTCTGAATCAAACACACCTGAACCAGCTAATCATGGTGTTCAGGGCTGCTTGAATGGTGTGTTGGAGCAGGGTTGGAACTGAAATCTGCATGATGGTAGCCCTCCAGGAGAAGGGTTGGACACCCCTGTTGTAGATTGTGGATGGCGGTGACGATGAAGGGTAGGATCTAGAATGTCCTCTCTGGCAGTCTTCTGGCCCATAGCCCTCCCAGTCCACAAGATATTCTAGGCGACAACCACGGCATCGGGAGTCCAAGATCTCTTGCACTGTGAAGACTGCTCCATCCTTCAGGATCGATGGTAGGGGGGGTTCCTCTGTCGGGCCAGGCTCTGTGGAGGAATCAGACACAGGTAAGAAGAAAGGCTTGAGTAGTGAAACATGGAAGGTAGTGTGACTGAAGGAGATAGATGACTGGGTTGATCTGTCGAATGATGATGAAGGGGCCAACGTATCTGAGACTCAGCTTCTTGCAGGGCAGGCACAGCTTAATCTCCTGTGTGGAGAGCCAAACCTTCCCACCTGGCTGGAAGATGGGTGTCTCGGATCTCCGAGCGTTCGCCTGGGTTCTTTGCGTTCTGCCCTCTGAAGGTGATACTGTGCATCGACCCACATCTTCAAACTCTCTCGGAAACAATAGTCAACGGACGGGACATCGAAGGGTTCCCCAGACCATGGGAACAGTGGAGGCTGGTAGCCGAGCACGCACTGGAAGGGAGTGAGTCCAGTAGCAGGTTGACAGAGAGAGTTCTGCGCGTACTCGGCTCAGCCAAGAGTTCTGGTGGCCGTGGCAGAAGGTTCTCAGGAAGCGCAGTCTCTCCTGGATCTTCCTCTCCGTTTGCCCATTTAACTGAGGGTGGTACCCCGATGACAGACTGATGGCCACACCTAGGAGCTTGAAGAAGGCCTTCCAAACCTGTGAGATGAATTATGGGCCTCGATCAGACACAATATCAGGAATGCCATAGTACCAGCAGACGTGATTGAAGAGCTCTGCTGTGATAATGGCTGTGGGAAATAATAATAAATCAAGATGTCGTCAATGTAGACTATCACGACGATGGAGGTGGAATTGACCGTAAGTGTGACTACAGGTTGCGTTTGATGAAGGAAGTATCCTGGGAAACAACAGTCACCCCACTTCAGGACCTCTCCAGATGTCCAGGAGATAAAAGGGTCATGTTGCACTAATAACGGGCACCCAATGAAGATACCAGTGGTGGAATTCTCCAGAACCAGGAAGGAAATGGACTCTGTGTGCAACTGGATGGGTCCCACAGAGAAACTGACATGGTTTTTGATGAGGGGCTTGCCGATTATCGATTGTACTTGGTAATGGGTCTCGTGGATCTCTTCTGGAGGATAAGCTGGCGGCAGAGGGCATCGGAGATGAAGTTCCCGGCTGACCCAGAGTGAGGAGAGCGTATACTGATAGCGAGGCAGTAATTATTACTTTGGTAGTGAGTGGCTTCATATTTACTGACTCTGAATGGATAACACTCACCATGGTGCGTGGTGGAAGGATTGGACAGGCAGGGATGAGATGTCCACCAATCCCACAATACAAGCATCCTCTGCCGCTCAGTGAGGGTGAGATGAGTGGTGTCAGTTGCATGGGCTCTGGTTTGGAGAGCTGGTCTACTCTGGTTGGCGTAGACGTGATGGTGAGGGTGAAGGCTGACCATCTAAATCCTCAAGAAATGGCTGCATACAGTGATCGGTGAGGAGGGAGAGATGAATGAATTGTTCTAGACTGATGGTGTCGTCGTATGCAGCAAGATGCAGTCGCAGCCTGGGATTGAGTCCCTGCCGGTGATTCCATCCACTGGCCACTGCAAGAGACCTGAACTTAGGAGCATAATCAGATATAGACGTCTTTCCTTGTTTGAGATGATATAACTGCTCACCGATAGAGGAATCACCGTCTGGAATTTCAAACACATTGTGGAAGTGAAGAGTGAAATTCTTCAGAGTTTGAGTGACTGCTGTTTTGATTCCAGATCATCCGGGCCAAGTGGAGCGCTCGCCCTGTCAGCAGGGAGAAAATGAAGGCGACTTTCGACTTCTCCATGGGGAAACGGTGCGACTGCATCTCAATAGCCAGCGAACACTGCAGGAGGAATCCGTCGCGATCCTCCGCTGATCCAGAGTAGGGTGCTGGATTGGCCACGGGAATGGAGGCCACTGTCGGTGAAGAAGTGGTGCCAGACAGTGCTTGCCTCCTGGAACGGATCCGTTCACTCATATTCAACTGTGTTGGTCTGGTCTTCTGTTACAGACTAACAACCAGAATGGGGTAATATAAAAAAGAGTTAATAACAGCAGAAGTATTAGAATACAGGAAAGTGAGTATATCAGATGAAATGGATGGTAAATGGAGAATGGGAATACTGACAATCTTTGTAGAAGATGGATGGGGAGATTGTGGATGGTGGTGACGATGGAAGTGGGAGCAGTGAAGGAACTGATGACTGACTTGGAGATGGAGACGATGATCAGACATGGAGGACCAGGGAGACGTTGGAGACACTGAGGAATAGGAGATACAACGGAGACAGGTAACCTTCGTAGGAATCAGGTAAGTGGAACCAGGAACAGTGAGTCCTTACTGATGAACCAGACAAAGTGAGATGAGGAGCAGGTGAGGGAGATTAGAACTGGTGACATCGAACGCTGTGATTGGGTGGTGTTGGAGCCTGGCTGATCTTTGACAACTGATGTATTTTGATGTATGTTGTAGAATAAAACGTGAAAGTATCTTGTTCAACACAGACCTTATTTCAGCCATTTGACCAAAACCCCATTGACTTTGGGGCAAGAGAACCGGAAGCCCTGGTAACTTACCTCTGCGTTTTGGCCTACAAAGTTTGGTCATACCTGCAGCACTCTATGAACACAGGTGGAAACAAATGAACTAATCAACAACAGGGAAACTAGATCACAGAGGCAGAACTAAAGACACATTGAAAACACAAGATCAGACATGTTACAATTATGAAAATAAGTTACATGAACATTTTAAGAATGGTTATTTCAACCTCTGGGCCTCGATCTTCGGTCAGAAAAAATTTACTTGTGAAATAATTTTTTTGGTGACTTTTGTCGCATAAGCTATGGGAACACAAAAAATCATGGACATGATCGGATTGGATATGTTAAAGGGTTGAAAATAAAAGTCACATTTGGCTCATTCACGCTCAAAAATGACCAACATAGGAAATTAATGAGAAATACAAAAAATACAAAAACTCTGAGAGTCTTTTGATGGTAAAAACTGTGCAGAAAAAGTGTGCAACAATGAAAGGGTTACACTCTAAAATATCAAGAGTGCAAAACACACACACATATATGAACTAGTGCAACTATAAAGTTATACGTTTTTGCAAATGTGTGTAATAAAATCAATAACTCAGCAACAAACAATGCAGTAAACAAGGTAGAATTTCAAAACACACACACACAGAAAGACACACACAACTGAAGTGGTGTGGCTGTAACAACATGGTAAAATTGAGCCAAAAGACTCAAATAAGAGGTTGACATCAGATAAGACCCAGAATGATTAAGCTCTGATAAAGCATACATGCTCATTTTTGTTGAATTTTGATGTTATGTGTAACAAAATGTCCTCAGTGTTCAGATTTGACTGTAGTAAAATGAATGCAAAAACTGACACTTCAAATCAACATTTCAAACAACATACACAATCTAAACCTTGACAAAAAAGAGAATATCAAAATATAATAATTATAAGTATTTATGTCTAAAAAAATTCTAGAGAATATATATGCCACTTTATATAGAACTATACAGGCATCTAGTGGTCACACCAGGGCAATACATCACAAAATAGCTCAAATACATTTTATAAATATTGCATAGTATTATAAAATCCCCTCAAAATAAAAAATAAAAATAACCAAAAAAATATTATTGAACAAAAATAGATTACATTGGTTTTAAGACTTCGGGCCCTTTTGACCACAAAGGAGCCAAGTGTAATCCCTAAATGAAGAGGACCGGAGGAGAACGTTTCTTTTTCAAATCTTCATAACTTTTTCATGTTTCCTGCTAGCTGCGTAATAACATGAGTAGAGTTTTACATGCAAGACAAGTTAGAAGTTCAAATTATTAACACCCTAACCTAATGAGTAATAGTGATGACATATCAAACATCCTCTTACCTTATCAAGTCACCTGGTCTGACGTTATTGATTGGTTCATGCTCTTTTAATGGCAGTGATATAATATGTAGCACAAAGCGAGCCTGTTGTATAAATATATGTAGTGATCCTGACCACATGTGACTTTACAGGCCTGTGAATGGCGGTTAATAGCCTTGTGTGGCCTTCTCTCTCAGGTGTGGACAGCAGCGGAGCCGCACCGAATCATCCTCTCCGTGCATTATTGTAATTAGATTTCCATGGACAGCTAAATTAAGTCATTGTGCTTCAGGGGACCACAGGCGACTGTGCTTTTCCCACTGACACACTTGAGTCAGTGCAGTCTGTTAAGTAAAGGAGAAAAGACCCCTATTTATAACCACCGTTTTCACCATCGGCTGAATCAAAGGCTCAATCAGTCACACATTTAATGCATTTCATGTTATTTGCTCAAGATCAGGTGTGAGTGCTGATGCAGTGTCTTCAACCGCTGTACTGAAGAACCCTTATTAAGGTCATGAGAAGAGCGCCATCTATAGAGCACTTGTTGAATCGCAGAAGTGATCAGAGCAGACAAACAGTGCTAGATCAACACAACATGCTAAAGTTACACAAATGTCCTGATGTTTATCTGTCTTTAGTGTGTAATGCTGCTGTTAGTTCTTCTCTATATCAGTGTCAGTGTTCCTGAACTCCTGAAACGCCTCCATTTGAGTCTTGAGTTTCTTCCAGGAACCAACAAATCACAATATTCCTCATTTAAATTATTCATACGGGGTTAGTCCTGTGTTGAAACTGGCGGTAATGGTAAGGGGCGGGATATTTCCCAAACACCAATCACAACACACCGCTCCAGCCGACCAATCAGAGTACAGTGTGCTTTACAGAAGGAGGGGCTTCATAGAGATAGGAGCGTTACTGACAGACTGAGGCTGCGTTCCAGTTGGTTTTTATTATGCCCTTTTCTCGCTAACTTCCCTCCATCTCCTTCACTCGGATGTGCGTCATGCTTACGTAGCATGAGTGTCGACGACTGGGGGAGCTTTACAATGGGCAAGAACTGGAACGTCCTGAGCCCTTGATCACTTGTAATCCACTATGGAGTTCATTTATATGGTACCCCCCCTTACGAAATTGTTTAATGCAGCATTCTATATGTATATAGGTGTGTTTGGGTTGTTTAAAATATAAATATATAAATATATCAGAGTTGTTTGTGGTAGGGTAAATTAAACGCGATATGCATGACATCACATTCGTATTCATATGGAGCTGCCTGTAGACTCGCAAAATCGAGAGAACTAGGGTCTGTCCAAATAAACTTCCCTCGTCCACTTCACAAAGTGGAACGCACTTCAAAATGGCGGCAGGGATTCCCCCGAGGGGAAGTGCTTAGGGAAGTTCACAAGAGCGTGTCTAAAAGTGGAGTGGATCGAGCCCTGGGAAGAGAAGAGCTGCAACAATGGAGAATATGGGGAATAATCATCATTCAAGCAGGAAAACCTGCTCTAGAGAAGCATAAACACAACATCAGGACTCTGTAAAGAGCATAACAGGTCCACTTTAATTGCTATGAAACACATGCATTTGTTTGATATGACACACAACCTTCAACAACTAAAGATATGGTAAGTGTTCTCTTTCCTTAAGAAGTTTCTGTTGGTGTCCTAACTATACATGTCATGATTATATGTGTATTATCCTGAATAATCATTGATTTATTCCTGCTGATTGTGATCCATCAGAACAGACCCGAGACCCACCGGTTGAGACGCTCCAGTTGATGTTATCCGATGGTTATATTATAGTACTCTGATATATATACCATGTCACTGAATAATTACCAGCCATTTACCACGGTTCCTATATTTCAGCTGCTAGATAATACCAACATCTCCAGGATTTTGCAAGGATATTTGCCTTTACTGACTAAAAATAAAAAACACCTTAGTAAATTTTTGTATGTGTGTGTGTGTGTGTGTGTGTGTGTGTGTGTGTGTGTGTGTGTGTGTGTGTGTGTGTGTGTGTGTGTGTGTGTGTGTGTGTGTGTGTGTGTGTGTGTGTGTCTGTGTATGTGTGTGTAGGTTTGTGAAACTAATACATTTTACCAAAACCTTTAATAGCCCATAACTTATTCTTAAGCTAGTTGTCAAGGCATCTTTTCTTTTTTGATTCGACTTCAAATACTAAAATAAAAAGGTAAAACTAAATTGAAAAATGAATAACTATTCCGCATATAAAAAAAATACAAATGTACAAAAATTATACGTAAAATGAAAATGAAAAATGAGGAAAATATAAAACCAAAATATTGAAAAAATTTAAATACAAACTATAATATTATATCAATGATACTAAAATAGCATTGCTTGTACCTGATAGAAATATTTATTTAAAAAAAAAAAGAATGGTTATATGAACATTTTATAATTCTGCAGAAATTAACCCTTTCATGCATGAATTATTAAATCAAAAGTAATATTTTTTAATGTTTGTTTTTACACTCTAAAAATGCTGGGTTAAAATAAACCCAAGTTGGGTTAAATGTTTTGTTTTACTCAACTACTGTTTTAAAATGACTGTATTCGATATAAATCTCACCATATGATATGCATCGTGATATTTTAAGCCAAAATCTTTATTTATTTATTTTTTTACTTGTTTTATTATTTCTTAAATAATGTTATTATTGTTGTTTTATTATCAGGACCCACAAATATTTGCATATTTGTTTCAAACATTTCATTATTATACATTATATTCAACATCATAATCATACTACTAAAACTAAATGTGATCTGGTGATTTAAATTATGTTTGTGCTTTGACTCTGTTCAATGACAGGAGGGTAAGTATGACAGAATTTATCAATTTGGGTGAATTATGCTGGGTTGTTTTAACCCAATGTTGAGTCAAATATGGACTAACCCAGCAGTTGGGTTGTTTTAGCCCTGCGGTTGCGTTAAATGTTTGCTTAAGACAACCCAATCGCTGGGTTAGTCCATATTTGACCCAACACTGGGTTAAAACAACCCAGCATTTTTTAGAGTGTATCTTAAAAATACAGTCAGACTGTATATCGCTAATAATCATATCGTTTACATCAACCATACATATCGTCACATTTTTATATTGCAATATATATATACATATATATATATATATATATATATATATATATATATATATATATATATATATATATATATATATATATATATATATGTATATACACATACAATTAACATGATATCGTTAAACCCCAGTGCAACCTAAAAATGCTGAGTTAACAGCAACCCAAGTTAGGTTGAAATTGCAAAGCCTGCTGGACATTTTTATTTAACCCAAATATTGTTTAAAAATTACTATACGGCTGGCGTAAAGGGGTCATGAACTGCATTCTTTTATTGTTTTTGATGTATCCTGGGGTGCACCTATAATGTTAGAATGCTTTTTACATAAAAAATTATCATCATTTATAAATAAAAGGCTTTCCTACCCTGATTTTAGCCTCTGGTCTGAACGCTCTGTTTAACGGGCGTGTCTGCTGTGAGACTTCAGTGTAAACGCCCACTGCTGTGATTGGCTGCTGTGAGACTTCAGTGTAAACGCCCACTGCTGTGATTGGCTGCTGTGAGACTTCAGTGTAAACGCCCACTGCTGTGATTGGCTGCTGTGAGACTTCAGTGTAAACGCCCACTGCTGTGATTGGCTGCTGTGAGACTTCAGTGTAAACGCCCACTGCTGTGATTGGCTGCTGTGAGACTTCAGTGTAAACGCCCACTGCTGTGATTGGCCGCTGTGAGACTACAGTGTAAAGCGGCCACTGCTGTGATTGGCTGCTGTGAGACTACAGTGTAAACGCCCACTGCTGTGATTGGCCGCTGTGAGACTACAGTGTAAACGGCCACTGCTGTGATTGGCTGCTGTGAGGGTTCAGTGTAAATGCCCACTGCTGTGATTGGCTGCTGTGAGACTTCAGTGTAAACGCCCACTGCTGTGATTGGCTGCTGTGAGACTTCAGTGTAAACGCCCACTGCTGTGATTGGCTGCTGTGAGGGTTCAGTGTAAACGCCCACTGCTGTGATTGGCTGCTGTGAGGGTTAAGTGTAAACGCCCACTGCTGTGATTGGCTGCTGTGAGACTTCAGTGTAAACGCCCACTGCTGTGATTGGCTGCTGTGAGACTTCAGTGTAACGCCCACTGCTGTGATTGGCTGCTGTGAGACTTCAGTGCAAACACCCACTGCTGTGATTGGCTGCTGTGAGACTTCAGTGTAAACGCCCACTGCTGTGATTGGCCGCTGTGAGACTACAGTGTAAACGGCCACTGCTGTGATTGGCTGCTGTGAGACTTCAGTGTAAACGCCCACTGCTGTGATTGGCCGCTGTGAGACTACAGTGTAAACGGCCACTGCTGTGATTGGCTGCTGTGAGGGTTCAGTGTAAATGCCCACTGCTGTGATTGGCTGCTGTGAGACTTCAGTGTAAACGCCCACTGCTGTGATTGGCTGCTGTGAGACTTCAGTGTAAACGCCCACTGCTGTGATTGGCTGCTGTGAGGGTTCAGTGTAAACGCCCACTGCTGTGATTGGCTGCTGTGAGGGTTAAGTGTAAACGCCCACTGCTGTGATTGGCTGCTGTGAGACTTCAGTGTAAACGCCCACTGCTGTGATTGGCTGCTGTGAGACTTCAGTGTAAACACCCACTGCTGTGATTGGCTGCTGTGAGGGTTCAGTGTAAACGCCCACTGCTGTGATTGGCGCTGTGAGACTTCAGTGTAAATGCCCACTGCTGTGATTGGCTGATGTAAGACTTCAGTGTAAACACCCACTGCTGTGATTGGCTGCTGTGAGACTTCAGTGTAAACGCCCACTGCTGTGATTGGCCGCTGTGAGACTTCAGTGTAAATGCCCACTGCTGTGATTGGCTGATGTAAGACTTCAGTGTAAACACCCACTGCTGTGATTGGCTGCTGTGAGACTTCAGTGTAAACGCCCACTGCTGTGATTGGCTGCTGTGAGGGTTCAGTGTAAACACCCACTGCTGTGATTGGCTGCTGTGAGACTTCAGTGTAAACGCCCACTGCTGTGATTGGCTGCTGTGAGTGTTCAGTGTAAACGCCCACTGCTGTGATTGGCTGCTCTGAGGGTTCAGTGTAAACGCCCACTGCTGTGATTGGCCGCTGTGAGGGTTCAGTGTAAATGCCCACTGCTGTGATTGGCTGCTGTGAGACTTCAGTGTAAACGCCCACTGCTGTGATTGGCTGCTGTGAGACTTCAGTGTAAACGCCACTGCTGTGATTGGCTGCTGTGAGGGTTCAGTGTAAACGCCCACTGCTGTGATTGGCTGCTGTGAGGGTTAAGTGTAAACGCCCACTGCTGTGATTGGCTGCTGTGAGACTTCAGTGTAAACGCCCACTGCTGTGATTGGCTGCTGTGAGGGTTCAGTGTAAACGCCCACTGCTGTGATTGGCTGATGTAAGACTTCAGTGTAAACACCCACTGCTGTGATTGGCTGCTGTGAGACTTCAGTGTAAACGCCCACTGCTGTGATTGGCTGCTGTGAGGGTTCAGTGTAAACACCCACTGCTGTGATTGGCTGCTGTGAGACTTCAGTGTAAACGCCCACTGCTGTGATTGGCTGCTGTGAGTGTTCAGTGTAAACGCCCACTGCTGTGATTGGCTGCTCTGAGGGTTCAGTGTAAACGCCCACTGCTGTGATTGGCTGCTGTGAGTGTTCAGTGTAAATGCCCACTACTGTGATTGGCTGCTGTGAGTGTTCAGTGTAAACGCCCACTACTGTGATTGGCTGCTGTGAGGGTTCAGTGTAAACGCCCACTGCTGTGATTGGTTGCTGTGAGACTTCAGTGTAAACGCCCACTGCTGTGATTGGCTGCTGTGAGACTTCAGTGTAAACGCCCACTGCTGTGATTGGCTGATGTGAGACTTCAGTGTAAACGCCCACTGCTGTGATTGGCTGCTGTGAGACTTCAGTGTAAACGCCCACTGCTGTGATTGGCTGCTGTGAGGGTTCAGTGTAAACACCCACTGCTGTGATTGGTTGCTGTGAGACTTCAGTGTAAACGCCCACTGCTGTGATTGGCCACTGTGAGTGTTCAGTGTAAACGCCCACTGCTGTGATTGGCTGCTGTGAGGGTTCAGTGTAAACACCCACTGCTGTGATTGGCTGCTGTGAGACTTCAGTGTAAACGCCCACTGCTGTGATTGGCCGCTGTGAGTGTTCAGTGTAAACGCCCACTGCTGTGATTGGCTGCTGTGAGGGTTCAGTGTACGCCCACTGCTGTGATTGGCTGCTGTGAATGTTCAGTTTAAACGCCCACTACTGTGATTGGCTGCTGTGAGTGTTCAGTGTAAACGCCCACTGCTGTGATTGGCCGCTGTGAGGGTTCAGTGTAAATGCCCACTGCTGTGATTGGCTGCTGTGAGACTTCAGTGTAAACGCCCACTGCTGTGATTGGCTGCTGTGAGGGTTCAGTGTAAACGCCCACTGCTGTGATTGGCTGCTGTGAGACTTCAGTGTAAACGCCCACTGCTGTGATTGGCTGCTGTGAGACTTCAGTGTAAACACCCACTGCTGTGATTGGCTGCTGTGAGTGTTCAGTGTAAACGCCCACTGCTGTGATTGGCCGCTGTGAGTGTTCAGTGTAAACGCCCACTGCTGTGGTTGGCTGCTGTGAGACTTCAGTGTAAACGCCCACTGCTTTGATTGGCTGCTGTGAGACTTCAGTGTAAACACCCACTGCTGTGATTGGCTGCTGTGAGACTTCAGTGTAAACGCCCACTGCTGTGATTGGTTGCTGTGAGTTTTCAGTGTAAACGCCCACTGCTGTGATTGGCTGCTGTGAGACTTCAGTGTAAACGCCCACTGCTGTGATTGGCCACTGTGAGTGTTCATTGTAAACGCCCACTGCTGTGATTGGCTGCTGTGAGTGTTCAGTGTAAACGCCCACTGCTGTGATTGGCTGCTGTGAGACTTCAGTGTAAACGCCCACTGCTGTGATTGGCTACTGTGAGACTTCAGTGTAAACGCCCACTGCTGTGATTGGCTGCTGTGAGACTTCACACACATGCAGAGCGCATCAAAGCATCTCGTCATTGCAACTCAGTTTCTGTACACTAACGAATGCTTTCATCTTCACTAACAGTGAAAATGTGATATAGGTAAGAGATTCGTTAAATAAAACGGGAGTCACTGATCAACTCTTTGTTTGATTGACAGCTCCAGCGTACGCTGCTCAAACGATTGCAAAGGGAACTGTCTTTGATTGCTTCCTTTATAGAATTTAATCACCGTTAGATAACAGATTATTTTCATCCTACTAAGAGAAACAGTTGATGTTTAGTCACTGTTCTGATTTACTGACACACAGACAAAGTACATCTTGACTACATGAATCATCACATTTCAGATCAGGCATTAGATTGAATACATGTTGCATTACTGTCGAGCCCACAATATTGTGTAATACTCAACGGCTTGGTTATTGCTTGGTAGCTCGATCTGGTTTAACACTAGGCCTATGTTACATGTGTGAATCGGTGGGCGGGGCTAAACAGGTTTTTCTTCTTCTGTTGAGGCTGCGTTTCACTGAACTCTGACGTCACAGGTAAGCACATATGCAGATCTCTCGTTTGCTGGGTCGGTCTGGTGTCTATAAAAGCTTTTCTTTGACTTACAATGAAGTTTTCAGCTCAGAAACTTACAGGATATTCTCATATCATGATGACCTTTTATTATATATCAAAAGCTCAAGGGAAAGTTGATTTGTCAATTCAAGACCCCTTTAAACTGAACCCAAAATGTCACATCTGTTCTGTGTCTTGCACGTGTGGGACTTTTATGTTGAAGTTTATTTGTGACTATGTTCTGTGTTCTCTGTGTTCCTGTTGAGTTTTGTAGTTCTTTGTAGTTTTTCATGTTGATTAGTTTTCCCAGGTATTTCCCATTCACCGCTCCCCTTGTTATCTTGTTAGCCTTGTTCTCTTGTGTGTATTTATACCTCTGTAATTCAGTTGTTCTCTGTTGGTCATTGTTTGCTGCTATGTTCTCTGTTGCTTGTGGTTTGGGCAGTGTTATTTTGTTCCTGGTTTTGATCTTTATTGTTTGTCTTCATTAAACTCTCCCCTGCAATTGGATCCTGTATGTCTGCCTGCTGTCTATTTATTCCCCATTCCGTGACAGAACGACAGACCAAAAGAATGGATCCAGCGGGGAGATTGGTGGTCCTTGTTCTGGTGGTCCCTGTTCTGGCGGTCCCTGTTTTGGTGGTCCCTGTTTCGGTGATCCCTGTTTTGGTGATCCCTGTTTTGGTGGTCCCTGTTCTGGTGATCTCTGTTCTGGTGGTCCCTGTTTTGGTGGTCCCTGTTTTGGGGATCCCTGTTCTGGTGATCCATGTTCTGGTGGTCCCTGTTTTGGTGGTCCCTGTTTTGGTGGTCCCTGTTTTGGTGGTCCCTGTTTTGGTGGTCCCTGTTCTGGTGATCTCTGTTCTGGTGGTCCCTGTTTTGGTGGTCCCTGTTTTGGGGATCCTGCTCTGGTGATCTATGTTCTGGTGGTCCCTGTTTTGGTGGTCCCTGTTCTGGTGATCCATGTTCTGGTGGTCCCTGTTTTGCTGGTCCCTGTTTTGGTGGTCCCTGTTCTGGTGATCTCTGTTCTGGTGGTCCCTGTTTTGGTGGTCCCTGTTTTGGGGATCCCTGTTCTGGTGATCCATTTTCTGGTGGTCCCTGTTTTGCTGGTCCCTGTTTTGGTGGTCCCTGTTTTGGTGGTCCTTGTTCTGGTGGTCCCTGTTCTGGTGGTCCCTGTTTTGGTGGTCCCTGTTTTGGTGATCCCTGTTCTGGTGATCCATGTTCTGGTGGTCCCTGTTTTGCTGGTCCCTGTTTTGGTGGTCCCTGTTTTGGTGATCCTGTTTTGGTGGTCCCTGTTTTGGTGGTCCCTGTTCTGGTGATCCCTGTTCTGGTGGTCCCTGTTTTGGTGCTCCCTGTTCTGGTGGTCCCTGTTCTGGTGCTCCCTGTTTTTGGTCCCTGTTTTGGTGATCCCTGTTCTGGTGGTCCCTGTTCTGGTGGTCCCTGTTTTGGTGGTCCCTGTTTTGGTGATCCCTGTTCTGGTGGTCCCTGTTCTGGTGGTCCCTGTTTTGGTGGTCCCTGTTCTGGTGGACCCTGTTTTGGTGGTCCCTGTTCTGGTGGTCCCTGTTCTGGTGGTCCCTGTTTTGGTGGTCCCTGTTCTGGTGGACCCTGTTTTGGTGGTCCCTGTTCTGGTGGTCCCTGTTCTGGTGGACCCTGTTCTGGTGGTCCCTGTTTTGGTGGTCCCTGTTTTGGTGGTCCCTGTTTTGGTGATCCCTGTTCTGGTGGTCCCTGATTTGGTGGTCCCTGTTCTGGTGGACCCTGTTTTGGTGGTCCCTGTTCTGGTGGACCCTGTTTTGGTGGTCCCTGTTCTGGTGGTCCCTGTTCTGGTGGTCCCTGTTCTGGTGGTCCCTGTTTTGGTGGTCCCTGTTTTGGTGGTCCCTGTTTTGGTGATCCCTGTTCTGGTGGTCCCTGTTCTGGTGGTCCCTGTTTTGGTGGTCCCTGTTCTGGTGGACCCTGTTTTGGTGGTCCCTGTTCTGGTGGTCCCTGTTCTGGTGGTCCCTGTTCTGGTGGTCCCTGTTTTGGTGGTCCCTGTTTTGGTGGTCCCTGTTCTGGTGGACCCAGTTCTGAAACGGAGGAGGAGGTGAAAGGCTCCCTCGGCGACAGTTCCGGTGGTCCCAGTTCCGGTGGACCCAGTTCTGGACGTCCCAGTTTCGATGGTCTGTGTTCTGGTGGTCCCTGTTCTGGTGGACCCAGTTCCCGTGGACCCTGCTCCGAAACAGAGGAGGCAGACTGATCTCATGAAATGGCGTATGTATGCTATCAAGACGCATAATCGCATAATCGAGTGTTCAGTGTAAACGCCCACTGCTTTGATTGGCTGCTGTGAGTGTTCAGTGTAAACACCCACAGCTGTGATTGGCTGCTGTGAGTGTTCAGTGTAAACGCCCACTGCTGTGATTGGCTGCTGTGAGACTTCAGTGTAAACGCCCACTGCTGTGATTGGCTGCTGTGAGACTTCAGTGTAAACGCCCACTGCTGTGATTGGCTGCTGTGAGACTTCAGTGTGAACGCCCACTGCTGTGATTGGCTGCTGTGAGACTTCAGTGTAAACGCCCACTGCTGTGATTGGCTGCTGTGAGACTTCAGTGCGCCACTGCTGTGATTGGCTGCTGTGAGACTTCAGTGTAAACGCCCACTGCTGTGATTGGCTGCTTTGAGACTTCAGTGTAAACGCCCACTGCTGTGATTGGCTGCTGTGAGACTTCAGTGTAAACGCCCACTGCTGTGATTGGCTGCTGTGAGACTTCAGTGTAAACGCCCACTGCTGTGATTGGCTGCTTTGAGACTTCACACACATGCAGAGCGCATCAAAGCATCTCGTCATTGCAACTCAGTTTCTGTACACTAATGAATGCTTTCATCTTCACTAACAGTGCAAACGTGATATAGGTAAGAGATTCGTTAAATAAAACGGCAGTCACTGATCAACTCTCTGTTTGATTGACAGCTCCAGCGTACGCTGCTCAAACGATTGCAAAGGGAACTGTCTTTGATTGCTTCCTTTATAGAATTTAATCACCGTTAAATAACAGATTATTTTCATCCTACTAAGAGAAACAGTTGATGTTTAGTCACTGTTCTGATTTACTGACACAAAGACAAAGTACATCTTGACTACATGAATCATCACATTTCAGATCAGGCATTAGATTGAATACATGTTGCATTACTGTCGAGCCCACAATATTGTGTAATACTCAACGGCTTGGTTATTGCTTGGTAGCTCGATCTGGTTTAACACTAGGCCTATGTTACATGTGTGAATCGGTGGGCGGGGCTAAACAGGTTTTTCTTCTTCTGTTGAGGCTGCGTTTCACTGAACTCTGACGTCACAGGTAAGCACATATGCAGATCTCTCGTTTGCTGGGTCGGTCTGGTGTCTATAAAAGCTTTTCTTTGACTTACAATGAAGTTTTCAGCTCAGAAACTTACAGGATATTCTCATATCATGATGACCTTTTATTATATATCAAAAGCTCAAGGGAAAGTTGATTTGTCAATTCAAGACCCCTTTAAACTGAACCCAAAATGTCACATCTGTTCTGTGTCTTGCACGTGTGGGACTTTTATGTTGAAGTTTATTTGTGACTATGTTCTGTGTTCTCTGTGTTCCTGTTGAGTTTTGTAGTTCTTTGTAGTTTTTCATGTTGATTCGTTTTCCCAGGTGTTTCCCATTCACCGCTCCCCTTGTTATCTTGTTAGCCTTGTTCTCTTGTGTGTATTTATACCTCTGTAATTCAGTTGTTCTCTGTTGGTCATTGTTTGCTGCTATGTTCTCTGTTGCTTGTGGTTTGGGCAGTGTTATTTTGTTCCTGGTTTTGATCTTTATTGTTTGTCTTCATTAAACTCTCCCCTGCAATTGGATCCTGTATGTCTGCCTGCTGTCTATTTATTCCCCATTCCGTGACAGAACGACAGACCAAAAGAATGGATCCAGCGGGGAGATTGGTGGTCCTTGTTCTGGTGGTCCCTGTTCTGGCGGTCCCTGTTTTGGTGGTCCCTGTTTTGGTGATCCCTGTTTTGGTGATCCCTGTTTTGGTGGTCCCTGTTCTGGTGATCTCTGTTCTGGTGGTCCCTGTTTTGGTGGTCCCTGTTTTGGGGATCCCTGTTCTGGTGATCCATGTTCTGGTGGTCCCTGTTTTGGTGGTCCCTGTTCTGGTGATCCATGTTCTGGTGGTCCCTGTTTTGCTGGTCCCTGTTTTGGTGGTCCCTGTTTTGGTGATCCCTGTTCTGGTGATCCATGTTCTGGTGGTCCCTGTTTTGGTGGTCCCTGTTCTGGTGATCTCTGTTCTGGTGGTCCCTGTTTTGGTGGTCCCTGTTTTGGGGATCCCTGTTCTGGTGATCCATGTTCTGGTGGTCCCTGTTTTGCTGGTCCCTGTTTTGGTGGTCCCTGTTTTGGTGGTCCTTGTTCTGGTGGTCCCTGTTTTGCTGGTCCCTGTTTTGGTGATCCTGTTTTGCTGGTCCCTGTTCTGGTGGTCCCTGTTCTGGTGGTCCCTGTTTTGGTGGTCCCTGTTCTGGTGGTCCCTGTTTTGGTGGTCCCTGTTCTGGTGATCCCTGTTCTGGTGGTTCCTGTTCTGGTGGTCCCTGTTTTGGTGGTCCCTGTTTTGGTGATCCCTGTTCTGGTGATCCATGTTCTGGTGGTCCCTGTTTTGCTGGTCCCTGTTTTGGTGGTCCCTGTTTTGGTGATCCTGTTTTGGTGGTCCCTGTTTTGGTGGTCCCTGTTCTGGTGATCCCTGTTCTGGTGGTCCCTGTTTTGGTGGTCCCTGTTCTGGTGGTCCCTGTTCTGGTGCTTCCTGTTTTCGTGGTCCCTGTTTTGGTGATCCCTGTTCTGGTGGTCCCTGTTCTGGTGGTCCCTGTTTTGGTGGTCCCTGTTTTGGTGATCCCTGTTCTGGTGGTCCCTGTTCTGGTGGTCCCTGTTTTGGTGGTCCCTGTTCTGGTGGACCCTGTTTTGGTGGTCCCTGTTCTGGTGGTCCCTGTTCTGGTGGTCCCTGTTTTGGTGGTCCCTGTTCTGGTGGACCCTGTTTTGGTGGTCCCTGTTCTGGTGGTCCCTGTTCTGGTGGTCCCTCTTCTGGTGGTCCCTGTTTTGGTGGTCCCTGTTTTGGTGGTCCCTGTTTTGGTGATCCCTGTTCTGGTGGTCCCTGTTCTGGTGGTCCCTGTTTTGGTGGTCCCTGTTCTGGTGGACCCTGTTTTGGTGGTCCCTGTTCTGGTGGACCCTGTTTTGGTGGTCCCTGTTCTGGTGGTCCCTGTTCTGGTGGTCCCTGTTCTGGTGGTCCCTGTTTTGGTGGTCCCTGTTTTGGTGGTCCCTGTTTTGGTGATCCCTGTTCTGGTGGTCCCTGTTCTGGTGGTCCCTGTTTTGGTGGTCCCTGTTTTGGTGGTCCCTGTTCTGGTGGACCCAGTTCTGAAACGGAGGAGGAGGTGAAAGGCTCCCTCGGCGACAGTTCCGGTGGACCCAGTTCTGGACGTCCCAGTTTCGATGGTCTGTGTTCTGGTGGTCCCTGTTCTGGTGGACCCAGTTCCGGTGGACCCTGCTCCGAAACAGAGGAGGCAGACTGATCTCATGAAATGGCGTATGTATGCTATCAAGACGCATAATCGCTTTTTAGCGTGTTTATCAACACTGTTTTATTCTATCCCCCTACACTGCCCCGCACCCCTAAACCTACCCATCACACACACACACACACACACACACGCGCACGCACACTGCCCCTAAACCTACCCATCACAAGAAATCATTTTTACATTTAAAAAAAAAAACATAATTTAGTATGTTTATAAATCCATTTACATTGTGGACACACACACACATAATGGTTCGTTTCGGCGCACACATACATGCGGAATCACAAGGCGTAGACATACAGGACACGCGGAAATGCGCCCTTTTTGGCTTTAGAAAGTGGTGTGTATGTTTACACAAAGTCATGATGTCATGTTGGAGGAGGAGGTGAAAGGCTCCCTCCGCGACCGTTCCGGTGAACCCGGAGAGGGCTCTGGCCCGAGCACAGGAAATTAAAAACCAGACACATAATTACTACTCGAGACATCAATAATAATAATCAAAAGGTGAACATTTATTAATAAGCAATTTAATAAATGTTTATTGTTCAATTATAATGCATTAAACTTATAAATAATGTTAATTTATTAAACATATTAATAAATGTTAATTAACAACATATTTTGGGTTCCTTTTAAACAAGCAATAGTTGAGTTAAATAAAACTACCCAGCGGGTTGGGCAAACATTTAACCCAACTGCTGGGTTTGTCCATTTTCAACCCAACTTGGGTTGATTTTTTTTTTTGAGTGTATGATGCAATATCTCAAAACAAATAAAGAGATACAAAGACAGTAATTAAATGGAATCGTAGACAACGCTTTGGGGGTTTGCCACTTGATGGTAGGAACATGTTACAAAAACTGAAATGGTTCAAAATGGCTTCCAAATATCTGTCCACTATAGTGGACGCCATGCATGAAAGTGTTAATGTAACTTTTGAACGTTCTGAAACAATTAGTAACTTTTAAAATCGTTAAATGATCGTCCAACTGACACATTTCAGGGCGAAAACAATGTTCCAAGAATGATGTATGAATGTTTTTGTGCTAACGTTTTGAGAACATTATTAAAGACCAGATAACTGAACAACCATTCTATTGACATTGTTGGAAGAATGTTTGTTTATAACCTTGAGAGAACCTTGGCAGAACGCTCCCTTTCTGCTGGGAAAGGAGTTAAAAAAGGCCACAAGAATAGATCTTGAATGAGCTGCAGATTACTTTGTATCACACAGATACAGAAGAGGCTACAGATGGCTCTTTAATGTCATTACTATTGCTCAACCCGTATGGGTTTTTCACTGGTTGATGCTGATATCTAGAAAACAGTGCCACCAATAAATGCTGGCATATAAGCAAATGAGATATAAAATTACTGAAATGAGAACAAAACATCATTTATTGTAATTGATAATCCAGTGGTGAGGGTGATAGTTACATTTCTGTTGATGCAGGTAATGTGGATATGGCCAGGTGACGTTATACCGCTGATCACAATATTCATTGGTGAGAATTAGACGTATTGTGAGCTTTTGAAGGAGCTGCACGTCATATTCAGTGGCAAAGGGAGATTCAGCACTCTTGATGATATGTGGCTGCATTACAGCGCTCAAGGCTGGCCGTCCAGTTAAAATGCTCCAGTAACATTTCCTTTTATTTATATCTGTAGACCTTGACTGAAATAAATGAGTTGAGACAATGGTAGCGAACATACGAACAATATCCTCGTGACACTGGCAAATGAGCGCACGTGACACATCCAGCTCGTTCACCTGACAGCAGTCGACAGTCCTTCTGCCCGTCAATTCAATGTCTGTGTGTGTCATGATCCTAAATCTTAACTCAGCCACACGCTAGAGGAAGGAGCGACAGCCGAATCCGTCAGGGCTGTTGTGTGGGACCACCTCCTCTCGGTTCACATGCATTAATAGAAAGTTGTTTCCAGTAATTTACAATAATTGCATCTTTTTCACGATCACGTCCTTACTCAGCTTACAAAAAATATCTTCTAAGAGCATTTTGCTAACAATCCCATGGAAATCCCATTATGAAATCGTTGTTTTTGAATGTTCAACATGTCCTATTTTTCAAATGTTTAGGGAATGTTCTCTGAACGTTCTGAAACAAGTAGTAACATTTAAAAACACCCAACAAAAACATCTCAGGAAAAATGTTCCATAAACTATGTTTTTGTGCTTGTTATGAAGAGTGATAACTCGGTTTGAGGATCCATGTGCAGCTTTATTGGGCGATCCAGAATCATAATCCATGTAACTAGTCCCAAAACTGTGAAGACAATCCAGACAATAAACACCAGGGCAGGAAACACAGGCAAGTCCAGGACAACAGGCAGAAAAGCAAAACTAAGACACGGGAAAACAGGATACAAGGGCTCAGGATGGCAGTGTAACATACAAGACTTCGCCAAGAAGGACAGAAAACACAAGGTAGCATAAGATCTGTTCTAATTAGTATTCAAAAATAGAATTAGTACGTCTGATCTATGGCATTATATTCAGATCTATGGCATTATATTCAGATCTATGGCATTATATTTAGATATATGGCATTACTCAATGCATTCAATGTAAAAGTTAATTTTATGTGTTATTTCAGTCAGATTGCGTTTGTCTATAATAATCAGTCAAAACTTCTGATCTGATTGTTACTGCTTTAATCTAAACCTCCTGTAGAGAGGCCAATCCAAAGTCACTTATCTAAGATCACACTGACCACAGCTGAAGGCACTATAATCTCACAGATCAACCAAGAACATGCCCAGTAAGAGTATAACATTTCAAAGCTGCAGCTCATTTGATCTTCAGTTTCCACAGCTCCTTTGATTGTCACTAGCATTGGGTGCATGTTGAACTCTGGGATATGTGGCGTATGCTCCATAACATTACGCTGCCTGAGAAGTCATTATAGCCAGCAGCTCCACACCGCTTTACCCACTGCATTTGTCAGGATACGTCTCGCTTTAACTTTGTCGATTTCTTCTTAACCCTCCAATTAAAGCCCACTAAAGCTCACCCTGGGAGATAGTGAGAAGAGTGGACAGCTGTCGAGAGTTACAAATGACAGAGCGTTCCGCTTTATCTACCTCAGTCACCAGGAATCCATGACATCAGCATTCCCACAGCCGAAGATGAGACGAGACGCCCCATTGGGAGGAACACTGGGAGGAACGCTCTGCACCGAGTATAGGGCCTCAAAACTGTAGACATACTTCATAATAACCTAATAATGTTACAATATATCAAATAATGCAGGTCTGTTTTCATAAAGGAAGAAAGGAAGAAAACACTTTGAAACTACCCAGATCACAATCGCAACCGGAACACCCAGAACACACTAGAAACCACAAAACACCCTAGCAACCAACCAGGACATTCTATAAACCACCAGAACACTTTATCAACTACCATGATAACCCTAACAACCACCCAGATCACCCTAGAAACTACCTAGAACACCCTAGAAACCACCAGAACACCCTAGAAACCACCAGAACACCCTAGAAACACCAGGACACCCCATCAACTAACCATATCACCCAATAAACCCCAGGACACCACCTAGAAACCACCACCTTGCAACAACCCAGAACCCCCTAGAAATCACAAGATCACCCTAGAAACCACCAGAACACCATATCAACTACCCCAACTACCCTAGAAAGTTCCAACTTGCAATGACCCAGAACATCCTAGAAATCACAAGATCCCATTAGAAACCACTAGAACACCCTACCAACTACCCGGATCACCATATAAACCACCGGAACATCTTACAACTACCAAGACTACCCTAGCAACCACCCATAAAACCCTATCAACTACCAAGATTAACCCTAGCAACCACCCAGATCACCATAGAAACACCTGAACACCCCGGAAACCACCCACATCACCCTAGAAACCAGCAGAACACTCTATCAAGTACCCAGATTACCATTGTAACCACCCAGAAAACCCTATAAACTACCATGATAACCCTAACAACCACCCAGCTCACCCTAGAAACTACCTAGAACACCCTAGAAACCACAAGAACACACTATCAACTACCCAGATCACCCTAGAATCCACCAGAACACCCTAGAAACCACCCAGGACACCTTAGAAACCACTCAAAACACAAACTTGCAACATCCCAGAACACTCTAGAAATCACAATATCACCCTAGAATCCACCAGAACACCCTAGAAACCACCAGGACACCCTATCAACTACCCATATCACCCTAGAAACCACCCAGGTCACCCTATAAACACCCAGGACACCTTAGAAACCACTCAAAACACAAACTTGCAACATCCCAGAACACTCTAGAAATCACAATATCACCCTAGAATCCACCAGAACACCCTAGAAACCACCAGGACACCCTATCAACTACCCATATCACCCTAGAAACCACCCAGGTCACCCTATAAACCACCCAGTACACCATAGAAACCACTCAAAACACAAACTTGCAACAACCCAGAACACCCTAGAAATCACAAAATCACCCTAGAATACCACCAGAACACCCTAGAAACCGCTAGGACGCCCTATCAACTACCCATATCACCCTAGAATCCACCAGAACACTCAACTACTCAGATTACCACTGTAACCACAGAGAAAAGCATGTCAACTACCCTGATGATAACCCTAACAACCACCCACATCACCCTAGAAACCACCAGCACACCTTATCAACTACCTAGATTACCCAAGCAACCACCCAGAAAACCCTATCAACTACCAATGTTAACCCTAGCAACTACCCACATCACCCTAGAAACACCTGAACACCCTAGCAACCACCCACATCACCCTAGAAACACCTGAACACCCTAGCAACCACCCACATCACTCTAGAAACACCTGAACACCCTAGCAACCACCCACATCACCCTAAAAACACCTGAACACCCTACCTAGAAACACCTGAACACCCTAGCAACCACCCACATCACCCTAGAAACACCTGAACACCCTAGAAATCCCCCACATCACCCTAGAAACACCTGAACACTCTAGAAATCCCCCACATCACCCTAGAAACACCTGAACACCCTAGAAATCCCCACATCACCCTAGAAACACCTGAACACTCTAGAAATCCCCCACATCACCCTAGAAACACCTGAACACCCTAGAAATCACCCACATCACCCTAGAAACACCTGAACACCCTAGAAATCACCCACATCACCCTAGAAACACCTGAACACCCTAGAAATCACCCACATCACCCTAGAAACACCTGAACACCCTAGAAATCACCCACATCACCCTAGAAACACCTGAACACCCTAGAAATCACCCACATCACCCTAGGACCTTGGCAGTGGATTTCACATGCACCACTCTTGAGAAAACGCACAGCTCTGGTTCATTCTAAGCTCTCATCACTTATACAACAGCAGGCTAAATATCATTAGCATTTTTCTTGTGCCTCTGCTGATAACAAACAGAGTAACGTTATAGCTGCTGTATATAGGGCACAGAAGAGAAAGCCGCGGCTGGGATTCTTGAGGAGTTTTTCTCTCCGTACAGTACAGAGAAGAAGGCTGCCAGGGGAAAACCTGTTCCTGGCCTGACACTGGTAATCACCTCACCTTTGTGTGTGTTCCACTGTTTACTTTCAGGTCTCTTTCATTTTTAGTCTCCTATCCTGAAGTTTGTTTTGCAGAGATGGACTAAAAATAAACTCCCAAAACTCACTGCCAGATTCTGGAATATAAACTCTTCAAACAGTGGTCCAAAAGGATGTTGTGTTGGTCCTTCAAGAGTCACTCTCAACCCATCTGTCTATAAAGCCAATAAAACAGTCTTCATGTATTTCACAACTCTTATGAAGAAGGGATCATTTTTTTAGGATTCTTTCCCTAACTTAAGTCTCTGAGATCCTGACACCTTGCTCTTCTAGAGACTCCAGGAAAGTTGCAATTCTGGAAAATGGTGGTTCTGGAGACTGAAGGGTTCCTGATGGTTTCACACACAATTCTTCACATTAATTCTTAATTCTTTTGCCGTTAACATGTGTCTTTTCTTCACCACCTGATTTTGTCAGACCCTGCAGACCCAATGTGCATTTCACTGTCCAATGGTCATGCCTGAACTGCAATGTCTAGTATTGCATTAGTATTGCATCCTTCTCATGGGTATTTAACAATTTTTGACTTTTCAGTCTGAGTTAAATCTCTTTTTTGGCTAATTTTATCAGTAAAAGAAAACATCCCTAATAATTCAGCACACCTGAATATAAGGCATTTCCAGCCTTCATGAACAATTATATATCACTTTTAAATGATTAAATGCAAAATGAATAGTAGTTATTATTATTTGGAATTAGTAAAATGTGCCTGGGAAAACAAATATGATCAGAAAATCAACGTGCCTAATATATCTGCACACGGTGTGTATATATATATATATATATATATATATATATATATATATATATATATATATATATATATATATATATATATATATATATATATATAATACGAAGTAAATAAAATTACTAAACACATAATAAAATTGCTAAAAGTGAAACTAAAATTAAAATGAAAACTAAAATATTAATAAAACTAAAATAAACACTAAAATAACACTCTGAGGTGTGTAACAAGTATGGGTTCATCATAATCATAACCCTCTGCTGTTCGATCTGCAATAGATTATTACACCACAATAATACTTCCATCAGAAACTATCAACAGAGATTTGTGCAGAAAAAATAATATCAGAAAGTGTGTGTCTAGATTAGAAAGTCTTTATTCTGCTTGTCGGTATAGTAAGTCCCTCAAACTAAACTAAAAAAAGAAACAATAGAAAAAAATTATATTAATTTGATATCAATCGGTTTATTTTGAAGACTATTGAGTTTTACGAGAAAATACTTTTGCAGACTTTCTACTTCAAAATGTTATTTGTAGTTTCTTTGTAATCGCTTGTGTGTGGACATTTGTTTCCAAAGCTAATCCGACCGCATGTTTTTCAGTGTACGCTGTGAACAAACCTTGAGTTTCCATTCCAGCTCAAAGAGAGATCTTTACATTCAGCAGAACTGTCCAGCAGTTTGGCAAGTCAAACATATAAGGCACCATCAGTCACCGAACAAAAGTGTGTTCGGTGTTTGTCATGGGTTGGAGAGGGTTGTGTATGTTTTACCTTAATACATACAGCGCGCACACACACACACACACACACACACACACACCCAGTCCATGTACAACATCCTCCTCACTCAGCCGTCGGTCAATGCGTGTCGATATGGTGGACGGGTGGTGGCGGGGAGAGTCGAGTCGATGAGGGGTTAATCATTGAGAGGCTGCTTTGTTTCAGTAATGACAGCCTAAGCGAAAGTCCATATCAACACTTCAAACTCCTTTAACTTGGCCTGTGCAAACAGACATATGTTTTAGTGTGTTAGAGCCGGGACATCTCTCACGCAATGATCATTTCATTTGAGGATTATGCCCATATAAAATATAACTGCACAGAAGAAATGCATTGGAAAAAGCATTAAGCTCATATATTCAACATACACTGTTCACTTTATAGTACAGTCACAAGCCACTCTCTAATGCCAAAGGAACACAGATTTCACAGATTAAAAAACTAGCTAATTTAACTAATGTTCACATGAAGTTATAAAAGCATCTTTCTCAGTGTTCCATTTACACATGTTAAAAACATTTATTGTTATGCAAATGTTAAGGGATTTTATCATTTTGCAGACATTATGGGAGTGTTACTTTTGAACGTTCTGAAACAAGTAATGATATATAAAAAAATGTCTGATGAACGTCCAACTAAAATGTTTCAGGAAAAAAACTTTCTATGAATGATGTATAAATAACATTTTTGATAACATTTTGTGTGTGTGTGTGTGTGTGTGTGTGTGTGTCCTTGTTTATATTACAATGTGGGGACCAAATGTCCCCATAAGGATAGTAAAACCTGAGATCACCTACATTGTGGGGTCCAGCCAGCGGTCCCCACTTTTCAAAAGGCTTATAAATCACACTTTTGAGAAAGTAAAAATGCAGAATGTTTCCTGTGATGGGTAGGTTTAAGGGCAGTGTGTGTGTGTGTGTGTGTGTGTGTGTGTGTGTGTGTGTGTGTGTGTGTGTGTGTGTGTGTGTGTGTGTGTGTGTGTGTGTGTGTGTGTGTGTGTGTGTGTGTGTGTGTGTGAGTGAGAGAGAGCGAGATAAGGTTAGGGTAGGGATAGGGTTAGGACTATTATTTTTGAGTATCTTAAAATGTGGTTACACTTTATTTTAAGGTGTCCTTGTTACAGTATAATTATACAATTAAGTACTAAGAAATAGTCATTAATTGCATGTGCTCACTACAGTCCCTGACAAAAGTCTTGTCGCTTGTGTACAAATTGACCTGAAGTGCCGCTGAAATATTTTTCTTATCAAGATTTTTTTACAAGAAATGGCTCATTTTAATCCCAACAGCTTTTGTAATAATGTTTCAGTGCAAAATTAAACTGTCAAAAATATTCTAATATTCACAGCTTGGTAAAGCCCATTGAGTGAATTTTTGCAAAGACATAAGTGTTGTCGCCTTGTCATATGAGCTTGACCTGTGACTAATAATGGATCAATTAGATCTCAGGTGTGTATAAAAGAACCCCAGTGCACTAGACCTTCACATCAACTGCAACTAGACCTCTGCAAACATGCCTAAGATTCACCCTGAGACTAAAGATTATCAAGAGGCTGAAGACCAGATCCACTGCTGATGTGGCAGACACCTTCAAAGTGTCTCAGCGTCAAGTACAGAGGATAAAAAAAAGATTTGAAGAGACTGGAGACGTTTATGACAAACCCAGGTCAGGCAGACCCTGCAAGACAACTGCTCGAGAGGACCGTTTGTTGGCTCGAAAATCCAAGGCCAGCCCATTTTCCACTGCAGCTCCACGAGACCTGCTCACCTGAAGTCCCTGTGTCAACCAGAACAGTTTGTCGGATTCTGTCTCGAAATGGCCTCCATGGTCGAATCAGTGCCCAGAAGCCAGCACTAAACAAAAGACAATTGAAAAACCGTGTGGCATTTGCCAAAGCCCACAGCCTGCTAAAAGGATTGACGCTGGAAAAGTGGCAGAAGGATTTTTCAGATGAATCTTCTGTTGAATTACACCACAGTCGCCACAAATATTGCAGGAGAACTACTGGAGCCCGCATGGATCCGAGATTCACCCAGAAAACAGTGAAGTTTGGTGGCGGAAAAATCATGGTCTGGGGTTACGTCCAGTATGGGGGTGTGCGAGAGATCTGCAGGGTGGAAGGGAACTTCAATAGTCTAAAATACCAAGACATCTTAGCTACCTCTTATATTCCCAACCATAAAAGAGGCCAAATTCTGCAGCAGGATGGTGCTCCATCACATTCTTCCATCTCAACATCCAAGTTCCTCAAGGCGAAGAAGATCAAGATGCTCCAGGATTGGCCAGCCCAGTCACCAGACATGAACATCATTGAGCATATGTGGGGTGGGATGAAAGAGGAAGCATGGAAGACGAAACCAAAGAATATTGATGAACTCTGGGAGGCATGCAAGACTGCTTTCTTTGCTATTCCTGATGACTTCATCAATAAATTGTATGAATCCTTGCCAAACCGCATGGATGCAGTCCTTCAAGCTCATGGAAGTCATACAAGATATTACATTTGGATCTCACAGCACCACTACTTAATTTGCTGACATATTTTTGTATTTGCAGTAAATTTGTTCAATTTCTGTATAGGCGACTAAACTTTTGTCTTGCCAAAATGTGACCTTTCTGTCTTGATTAAATGATAAATCTTTTTTCAGTGAAACTAATAATTTATTTCAGTGCATTAAACATCATTTGGGAGGGTTTTAGCTTTTCATATGAGCTATTTCTAACACCAATTGATGAATTAAAAATCAGGTTAATAGCAGGTGTTTCTACAAAATAGATAAGCAACACGACTTTTGTCAGGGACTGTATATGATTAGGGTTAGTTGCATGTAACTATGTACAATTGACTGTTATTACAATAGTAACTACATGTAAAATCTGTAAAATAAACCACAAATGCATTCCCATTCAAGCTGGCAGGAGGTCTGTGCTTAGAGATGATATGTGTTTATGAGACACATCTGTTGAAGTTATCATGTATTGTATATGTATAGAACACCTTTTACGCTCTTATTTTCCCAATAATGAGCTCCATAATAAAGTGAGAGAAATAGGTTAAAGTTTTTCTCCTGATTACAGGACATCCATTTTTTAAGCAGCACTAAATTAAATTAGTAATTTGCTTGGAAATATATATAACTTAGTGCTGTAAAAGTTCACTGGGTTATTTGCAGTTGATTAATTGCTTAATTAATGATATTTTACAATGCAGCTTGATCTCTTTAACATTTTAATGTGCTGGTCCCGCACATAATACTCATTAGAAATTAATGAAGACAAGAAATTACTGTAGACAATGCAATCATTAAAACTGTTGTAATTATGAGATCCCTCGCTGATTTTCTTTAATGCCAGAAACAATAAAATCATACATGTATTTCATATACGTCCAGCCTCTACACATAAAAGAGCGGTTCACTGGTGTTTTTATGGGTGTGACGTGACATTAACGCTCATGAGATGAAGGCTTTCTGTCAGATGACTGTAATGAGTGAGGATGACTGTGACAGTGGGGTTATGAAGGGTACATTAGGAATAATGAGTCATGGCATTAAAATGATAAGCACAAAACAAATGAGAATGTTTAGATGAACTGATCCAACATACAGAAAATGCTGATTTTGCCATTAAAGCAATAGTTTTTTTTTTTTAAAGCAGCCCATGTTATTCCTATGTCATTATGTCTGTTGAGCTTTCAAAGGACCAAAAAGATCATAAAATAGGCATAAAAATACGTTTTGACAACATTCTTCCAGTAATATTAATAGATCGTTCATTCAGCGTTATCTGGTATGTATTACTGTCCTCAAAAAGTAATCACAAAAACATTATTAATACATTGTTCATGGACCTTTTTTCGGAAGCATTTTAGTTATAAGTTTGTCTTAAGTTTTTAAAATGTAACTGCTTGTTTCGGAACGTTCTGAGAACATTCAAAAGTAACGTTCAACGTTTGAAGAATTCTAAAATGGAATGTTCCCTTAAACATTCGCAATAACCAAGAATAACATTTTAAAAACAGGACATTTTGAACGTTCAGAGAACATTCGGAAATAACGTTATCATAACTCAACGGGAACATTAGCAAAACATTCTTAGAACGCATTGGAATGTGTTTATAAAACAGAAGCTGTCAGTTACTGATGACATTCCCCTTTCTACAAAACTCTCAAATTGCATTATTATGCTCATCCAGATTCATGGATTCACGCTGATGCATCGCACCAGGTTTGATATCATCCATGTCATAACAAAACCCGATATGCCAGCCTTTAATACACAGAGAGGGATATTTAAGAGCTGCAGCAGAGGGGAATCTGTTTTTTACACAAAGAGTCATAGCAATTTAGTGCATGAGTCATATGCATTGTTATGATGCTCGTTGTCTTCTTTGGTGCCTTATTATTGATTAATTTAGTGATTAAAGTCTTCATGGAAGGGAAGTTGCGCTGGTCTTTTCGTCTCTATTGTGCCGGATATCCAAGTGAAATAATTCCCGAACAAGAACAAATGTAGAGCGGGGCTTGATTTTGTCCCTGATTGATTAGATGGTTGTGGTTTGCTATTGGTGGATGTTCTGTGAGTGACAGGTTGCCCCGCCCTCATCATCAGAGAAGAGAAAAAATAAGAATTTTACATTTTGATTTCATAATGACTTTAAGTGTGTAGTAGAGCTCATCTCTGAGAAGTCAAAACTCAAATAAATATAAAATTAAGAAATACAATGAAGGGGGGAGTCTGAAATCCCCTGCCGCTTCAATATACCTGTACATGTCTTAATCAGACTCATAATCAAAGCCTTAATTTATATTTAACCTCCTATTTATTTTTATTTTTATTTTATTTTTTATCTATATATACACTGTAATAATTTTATTCTTTTTAAATATCTTTACAACTATATATTTCTATTGTCTTCTTATTTTAAAAATTCTCTTTACAACTGTTTTTAATTATCCTGTTTTATTTTTAAGTCTTACACGTGGTATTCTTAATTCTTATCACTATTTTAATTTCATTTTCATGTAAAGCACTTTGAATTGCCATTGTGTATGAAATGTGCTATATAAATAAACTTGCCTTGCCTTGCCTTGCCTATTTCTAATGATTAATTCCAGTTGATTTTACTCGATAGAATTACTGATAGTTTGTTCTTCTTTTATGTTTTCTAAAGTTTGTATTTGGTCTTTGAGTGGCGTCTGGCCTATGTGTATCACACAGGCCCTAACATGCCGGGAGTGCAGTAACAATGTTTGCTCACATAGCCAAGCTTCCAGAGATTAAATATGAATTTGTCTTTCATTTTTATTATATTTTATTCATTTTATATTTCCTTTTACTGAAACACTAAAGAATCAAGATGAATATTGCCTGTACTATTGTCTGTACCTCTCACTGAGAGAAAGCACATGTTATCAGTATGTTTTGGTGAAGTGCTTTGTTGATATGTGGTTAAGACTCTCCAACCTTGGGAGAGCTGTGATGCTCGGGAGATGTTGTGTGTGTGCGTTGCATGATCTGTGCAGGACCAATATTGAAGATGGACATTTTCTGCACACAACACCAGATGTTAAGACGCCTTTCTGCAACCTCCGAGGTCAACAATAATCTAATTATAATCATGGGGCGACAACTAGTCTACCTAGTTTAATAATATGCTCGGCTATCTATCCTTGTGTGGAAATTTACCATGACTGTTCATTTTCTCAAAGCCAATCAGAATCATACACCTTGCAATAATGACGTGGCTAGACCTTGAAAACAGTATAACTGTTGGGACAATTGAATGTACGGTACAACGAGACCGGTAGAAGCGCGACCTACAAACTCCCTGTGAGAAATGAAGCTGGCTTCTGCTGATGAAACTGCAAACGATTCTTCTGTAAAAATGTTCTTTAATTAATTGCACTCCTGACTCTTGGTCTTCATTCTTCACTACTGGTCTCTGGGTCTAAGCTGTTATACACCTAACAACAATGTATAAAATCATTTAAACAGTGCATCAATAAGCTATTTCTCTACTTAAATGTAAGTTTGCTCTTCTGAGATCACATTGATTTGTGTGAATTTTGGCAATTCAAAGGAGAATGTGTCATATTTTTGGACACCTGCTGGAACATTCATTTGGCCAATTGCCATGTGAAGCGCAAGACATGCTTTTTTGGGCATTTAATAATGCCACAAATACCAGTAAACTGACGACTACAAACCTTAACATCTCACATTGCTTGATTTATTTAAATACTCTCCTCCCATAAATTTTGCATCTATCAATACTTATGCAAAAGTTCAGCCGCAAAAATAACTTTGAAATGATTCCTGCGTGCAGATATGTGCATAGTTGACCTCCTCTTCAATAATCAGCTCTTTACAGCTGGATGCTCCACGCTTTACCTTCACATTTAGCTTTCAATTAGCCCAGCGAATGTTTTCAACACTTTGGCACAATCGTTTTATAGGCCAGTGTCTTCACACATTAATGGCGCTAGCAACATCGGCGAGTGATAAACCATCTGGCCTGCCTCCCAAAGAGATAGAGCACATTTAATGGAGTGAAGAAGTAAAAGCAATTAATGTCACATTAATATAATGATAATAATGCCTGCCCTTACAGCTCAGGCGAGTGAAGCGGAGGCCGGGAGAGTGAATGAGAGACCAGAGGAGAAACCCGCGCTCACCTCCACCGGACACACTGTAATCTGTCCCTTTAGCTGTGAGATTTCAGTCTGCTGAGACGAGATGTATGAAGCACAGCTCACCAGAAGTCACTGCAATCCAAACAGCGCTCTGCTGTCATTTTAATATAATTAGGGGAGCGCGGGGCACACATGTAACCAGTGTTGGGGTAACGCATTACAAGTAACTTGAGTTACGTAATCAGATTACTTTTTCAAGTAACTAGTAAAGGAACGCATTACTTTTCAAATTTACAACAAAATATCTGAGTTACTTTTTCACATTTATTTGAATGACAGCTCTCCTGTCCTCATGAGAGTAAGTGCAGAGGCGTGTGTGTGAACATGTTATTGTAGCTCTAGACTAAATGTCAGCCTTTATTCATCTCACTTGCACAATAAAGATTCAGTACTCCTCAGAATGAATAATTAAGTCAAATGCAAAATCAGAATACTATGCAAACCTCCAATAATTAAATGCTAAATAAAACAAATATTTTATGCATTTAATCGCACTTTATTGACCAATATCTTGCTGCTGACCTTTGATGATTCAGTTAAACCATGAGCAAATATTAGATTTTTTTTACCAAAAAGTAATACAAAAGTAACGCAAAAGTAACATAATGCATTACTTTTCTTAAAAAGTAACTAAGTAACTCTATTAGTTACTTTTTAAGGGAGTAAATGCATTACTTTTCAAAGTAACTTTCCCCAACACTGCATGTAACACGCATGGTTTAACACTTTCCACACGTGCCAGGATGACTAAACTTAGTGTATTTACTAGCTGCCATATCGACATTACACAGAGGAAAAATTGCACGAAAATGTAACAATTTTTGGAAGATATCACGAACATTTATTTAACCAGCAAAAATAAATTTCCTACTTAAGTTTATTTTTCATCTCTGTTTTTTGTGTTTATTTAAAATAAGACAAATCTGAAATTATTGTAATCATATATATATCTGTTATTCATCAGTTGAGATGTTCTTTAATGTTGATCTAACAGCAGAAGACACGAGTCCTGGTTAAATTGTGCAGGCAGGGGTGCATTGTAACACTGCGGTGACAATGAGTCCCTAATAGAACTATGATATTATATTCTATACTTTTATGAATTCTATTGAGAAACGATGGGAGATTATTATTATGTTTTGAGCTATGACGTATAGCCGTGTCTTGCGATATGTTTGTTGTCAAACTCAAAAATTAGTTTATTTGTAATTATTAAAAAGTGCATGACAAAGTCAATAATTATATTATATTGACAAAATATTTTAGTTTGTCTTGGATATTTTTTGATTCTATCAGATCATTTGTTAAGCTGTCATATGGTCCTGTAATGCACCCCACCCCCCTCCTTTCTTATTTATCTACTCATTTGAGCTGTCGAACTGTTTTATAAACGCAATATCATACGCGTAGCTGTCTGATACAGCTGTATATCAGTGATGACCTACGGCCGAATCACAGTCATATCGCACAGCTACGTGTGAAATTGCTCATTTATCATATATATGTCATTTTAGTTTAAGTTAGTTAACTATAATATTGGATTTTTGCATGTGAAAATTTCAATACAACAGTAAATGTGACTGCAACTGTACTCTGCTCGAGAACTGCAAACTTCCACAAGACACTGCGGGAACTGACCCTTTTTGTAGGATTGTTCCAAAAGGAAGTAATCAGCTGAAGAGTAGAAAGGTGATTGTAATTTGACATGGTTTTAGGAGTGAATGGGGTAATACGTCATGTTAATTATGTGTACTTATACCTAAGAAGGTAATATAAGGAAATGACATGGGTTCAGGATCAGAGTTAGTACCTACCCAGTTATTGTAATAACTATCCTTAGGTAAAAGTAAGTAGTAGTATGTACATGGTGAACAGGATTGGACAATAAAGTGCTACCATTTTTTAAAAGATAGACCATGAGTCTGAGATGAGAGTCCAGAGTGAAAATTTTAAATATGCAGACAATATGACACTGGTTGCACTTTTATGGAAAGGGTTAGTGTCAATTATGAGGATGGAGAGCAGGTTGTGAAATAAGAAAAATGGTGTAAATCAGTATTTCCCATTCATTCCCCACCCTCCAAAGTTGCACAATGAACCGAAAATATATTTAAACTTCTCATAATAGCATCAAAGGTCTTTAACATAGTTTTGCACCATTGCTTTGTCAAAGGAACTAAAATTGAAAGCACAATATGGCCTAATCCCCTTATCACATCACAAAAGACTTGATTAAATGAGTCTGTTTGCGCTGCGTGTTTCAAAGTGAAGCACACATTTTGCTCGTGATCCTGTATTTTCCGCCATGCAGGCGCTGCTCCAACAATGCTGTTCATCAAGTTTACGATTACATTTTATATTTGAAATCGCCAATAAAACTTGACAACAACTTTCTCATAAATTTTGTTTCTAAATGCTCAAAGCATGACAAAAACAGCATTTTCAGCCGATGTGCGTCTCAGAACACGGGCTGTTCTTCAGCAGTGACACGATTCACCCTTCACTTGGGGTTTGATTGACCGGCGAGCTGACCAGTCGTAACCCTCAATCCGCCATTTTGTCCAACAAACAAACCAGACAGGAGATTTTGTAGATGAATTAGTAGATTCATTAACTTGAGCATTCCCTCTGATGTTCACTCATCTTTATTTTTCATGCTATAGCTAGGAAGAGATGATCGGTTCACGGGCCGCTTGAACTGAGGTGCTACACACAATAAAGAGACACAAAACGAGTATTTGTTGTTTGAATTTCTTCAAAAATGACAAAATGTGAAATCTGAGATGCATTGTCAGTGTCGTCTTTGCTCCGCGATGTATTTTTCACATGATGTGAGGCGTGAGAGTGTCATGGCTTGTCAGATGCAGCAACAGTAACTAAGAGGGGCGGGTCTTTGCAAAGGGTCCATTAGCAACTGGCTCTTATTATCAGAAGATGGGATTTATTCCGCCATATTGGGCGTTGCACTTTCTCTTATTTACATTAATATGAGTGCACTGTGAGTTTAGCATGCATTTGGGAATGCAAAGACCATTATTTTCACTAGATTTGTTATAAGCCACGTTTGTAAACCTGTTTTTACAGAAACTGCAGTTTTCCATCAAAAAAACAGCTTAATGGTTTAACGAGTGAAGAAATGTATTTAAAATTTCCCTACTGTTGTTTAAACTTATCAAATATTTATTTTCATTTATTTTTCAGTGCATTTGTTTTACAATATAGTATACTGCTAGACAAATGTTGCAACCGTAAAGTTCTTGCAACCACATTTTTTTAGAGTGTAAAATGATCGCAAATTGTATTATTTATGCTCATGTGATCCCAGACTGCAAGACCAGGTAATTCATATTTAAACTTGAAAAATCATTTGACAAACACACCAAGAATTGCGAGATATCACAATGCAAGGAAAAGTTTAATTTGCATTCAATCTTGCAGGATTCTGGAGTGACCGATACAGTAGGGACTGAGTTATACTATAAGAGTCTTTACTCAAAGTATTAAGTGTATTTTGTGCACTTTTAGAAAAGTCTGTAAAAAATACAACCCAATGTTCTGTACTGGTTTTCACAGGTCGGTAAATGTACAGAAAACATGCTGGTCATTTTCTGCCTAGGACATTATCCATATTTCCATGGAATTTTTTTTACAGTGTGTGCGATATATTGGACAGAGTAGCCTACTGTTGAGTGTGTGTGTGTGTGTGTGTGTAGGGCTAATCATGTCTACGCGCTGTTGCTCTGTCTCTTTCTATCTCTTGACCCTTCTGTGTTGGTGCCGCCCCTCTCTATCGGTGTTAATTTCACTACATCTCCAGGGTGGCTTATATTGGAATATCTTAACCAACCGGCTACATTAGCATAGCATGATGGATGCGCTTGAATCTCAGGGCAGATAATGGCCACACTTTGCATTTTAAACTAAGCAGCACCATCCATTCTCATGCTAGACAATTACACTCCATGATATGAAGATATTTTCCTGGAAAAAATGTAACAAAACGCAGGCATTTAAAGACTATTTTCTGCTGATGCCATTGACAAATAAAGAGAGGAATTAATCAGTGGCTGGTGTGACTGGTTTAAGATAGAGATGGGGTTCCTAATCTAATCAGTGATCAGTTAATCATTAATTGGATACAGTTTCCATAACCCAACATCACTCTTATAAAAAAGGTTCTGTGGGTTCTATTTAGAACTCTAGGGTTCTTGACTCAAGAAAAGGTTCTATATAAGGAGACATGCGCTAAATGATTGCAGAATACGTTCATGCTTAACAGGTTATTTCAATATAGTTTCTAAAGTGTTTACCAGTTGTTTAAATCATTATGTGAATTAATCATAAAAGTGAATGAATGAATGAATTAATTATGAAGTGCCAGGCAGAACAGAATAACTGCACCCCTGCGGTAGTAATGCGGCCATGACGCGAAGCGGATGTGCATTATTTGTTTAAATAATTCAACGGCCTGGAGTCAATTATTCCACTTATACTACAGTTCTTACGTCTCAAGACTTTGTTTAGATGTTTTATTTCAAGACATTTGTCAGGTTTTGTCTTTAAAATGCTCGTGTGCAGGACTAATTTCTTACGCATCTCATCCCAAGCCTCCATTGCTAATTCCAAAGCGTAATTTTAGAGCTCATAATGGAGGCTTGAGCTGCTGATAGCTGACTAATGCAGTTATTAAAGCAGTTATTGGAGAGAGATTGATAGATTGCTGAAGTGTGTGTGAATTAACTCAGTCTGTGTGTCTAATAGTGAAGCTGTAAGTTTAACTGCTTCAAAAACAGTGATGTTACTACATCGATACTGAGAAATGTCATGTAGATTTGCAGGTATGAACAATTTAATTGATAAAGTCACAGGGCAGTGCTGACAAATTTCTGTGCGCGTGAATATTTCCGTCTGTATGTGCGTTATATGGGAGAGAGTACGAGAGATTAGGCAAAGTGATCCATCATTTGGCGGAGTGATGTGGAACTGTAATGCGGTCAAGACCTGCCTGGAACTACTTTAGCCGTGCGTTTCCCTGAAAATAATTGCACACCTTAGAACGTTTACCGAATCAGATTCAAGCATTCAACAGCCCCAAACCTGTGTTACTGTCTATTTAGACAACTACAATCACATTTTTAAAATTAACAAGAAACCTGTTAAGTCACACAGTAAAGAAACGTGTATGTAATGGAAAAAATTAGAACACGTGAACCATAGAGGTTACAGCAACAGGTGCATGCTTGTGTTCTTCAAAATCTGTATTGATTTATTTGAGGACATGATGAAAACATACTGTGACTAGAGGATGTCAAACTTCAGCAAAGAAAAAAAAGCACCATAAGTATAAGGGATAATGCACAGTGAGTCATTATAGCAGGTAGGTATAGGTATTCCTATAAAATACACTTTTCCCCCCAGCAGTTTTTCATAACACCTAACAATGATGTTTTTAGATAATTTATTTTCTTTGTTTTATTAAAGCATCCATTGTTCACTGTCACTGAAGTGTGTAAGATGTGCTGATGCGCCTACAAAGCTGTCCGAGGCTTCAGGCACCTGATCACTGACAGTAAATCAAACCCACTCTTTATGTGACTGGAGAGAGTCGTACATTTATATGCCGCTGTATGAAATAACATCTTGAGCTCATGTCACATGCCTGCCTGATCTACAAACCCGGTCTGATGCAACGCCTCAAACATCTGAAGGGAGATTTGTAGAGAGCACTACAGACCTGACTATTTTTCTGGATGTAGCATTTGTAAACTGTAATTCGCGGATTTCATGACATTTAGTTCGGTTTTTGTTCTTGTACATTTCTTGTACAGCTTGGTCAATGCATTTTTCCCTTCTTCTAAATTACTAAAGAAACATTAACTGAACTGGGAAACATTTAGTTAAACTTAACCCCAATGCCATTTGTATCCACATTAGTAACTCACAGTAGTCCACATAACTCTTTTCAATCTACCGTAAATTAGTTCCCTTTTGAGGGAACTTGCACTGTGTCGAAGACGACACCTTGGGGAACGCCTCCAGCGTGATGGAGCAGTTAGTCTTGATTGTTGTTGCGTCATGACGTCTTCAGCAAGCGTTCTGTGTTGCTCTTGTTGTGCTCTTGCTTTGGTGTTGTTTTCCCAGTAATAGTTTGAGTTTGAGACGGCCTCGGCCCTCTCTCAGCAGCCAGCTCCACTGTTCTCAATCAGGTATCACAAGTCCCAGGGTGAGATCCCGATGCTTGATATTTTATGTCGAGGCAGGTGAAATACAAGATATCGGCAACTCATTCCCCTCCTTTTGAGGGGTTAAATGAAGTTAAATATAATTTAATATCGAATGGTCAAGAGAAGTGCAAAGAAAAAGCAAACTTGATGAGTGGCAGGCTCGGTCACAGCCTCCACGTCAGAGTCTGTCTTTCTTTTCCGATTTGCACACTGAGCTGTTGGGGTTGTGGAAAAAGCCATTCTCATTGAGATTATCAAGCCCAACGGTTCATAATTATTCCACTTTTTGGGCGCAAAAGAGAACAGCTATGGGGTGCTGAAGGTTGAAGAGACGTTGGCTTCATGTCTCTCACCCGACGTTGCTTCATCTCTTTAAAGACTCCAACGCTGTCCACCAAATCGGACAACATCTGTTTTGGTGGGCAAGTAATTTATGGCGGTGGGTCAGGCTGGTGCATGCCTGCATACAATGGGCATTATGCAGGCATACCAGGCCGACTTACTAAAAGACATGGATGCTAGTAGGGAGGTCACACATGTCATGTCTCTAAAGAGACGGCTCGTGCCATTGGCCGTCCATGGGTCCATGAGTTAGTGACTACGGAGAGGCATTTGTTGCTGAATTTGTCAGGCATCGGTGAGAAGGTCAGGGCTTTCCTGATCCATGCCCCGCTTTCACATTCTGGCCTCTTTGGCGACGCAGTAAATGTGAAGTTTCAGGAGGTGAAGTTACAGTAAGCTACATTTAAACAGTTTATCCTGGGATTTATGCCATTGATCCACATCTCGCTCCTCACACCTGCAGCAGCAGAAGGAGAGTGTTATCTCAAAGAGCCTAAGGGTCGAAGCAGCACTCTCAAACAAAGTCGAAGCCGAAGGTCAAAGCTGAAAGTCAAAGACGAAGGTCAAAGCTGAAAGTCAAAGCCGAATGTCAAAGCTGAAAGTCAAAGCCGAAGGTCAAAGCTGAAAGTCAAAGCCGAAGGTCAAAGCTGAAAGTCAAAGCCGAAGGTCAAAGCTGAAAGTCAAAGCCGAAGGTCAAAGCTGAAAGTCAAAGCCGAAGGTCAAAGCTGAAGGTCAAAGATGAAAGTCAAAGCCGAAGGTCAAAGCTGAAAGTCAAAGCCGAAGGTCAAAGCCGAAGGTCAAAGCTGAAAGTCAAAGCCGAAGGTCAAAGCCGAAGGTCAAAGCTGAAAGTCAAAGCTGAAAGTCAAAGCCGAAGGTCAAAGCTGAAGGTCAAAGCCGAAGGCCAAAGCTGAAAGTCAAAGCCGAAGGTCAAAGCCGAAGGTCAAAGCCGAAGGTCAAAGCCGAAGGTCAAAGCCGAAGGTCAAAGCTGAAAGTCAATGCCGAAGGTCAAAGCCGAAGGTCGAGAAAGAGACACTGTGTGCAGGCCTCCGAAGGCAGTCCCCCCAGTGATGGAGCGAAAACATCTCCCTCCTCCACGGAGCCCACAGGAAATCTATGTTTGCTTCCCGTCACCTGGTGCGCATCGGGACGCATCGGTTTCCAACGGCTCTCTCTCGAGTTCGCTTCCTCAGATGAGGCCTGTAGAAAACCTGGTTCTCTTGAAACACCCAAAGGTCTGTCTCGAGAGACTGATCGCTCTAGTAGAATATGTAGTGGAAGCATGCATAAAACATTATTAAACACCATGATGAGAAATATTTACCACACCCGTGGTGTATTATACAGTGAGAGGATGACATGAAGAAGTGCCCTGACATTTCATTTATTTCGTGCTGTCATCTCTGAGTTTGGGTTGCTTATAACTTTCATCTGTGAGCGCAATGTGTGCATAAATAATTATAAACCTATGCCAACAGAGGAGAACACATCAATATGTTTCTAAACATGCAAACTGTTCATTGTGATTTCAAAGCGATTTTCATTGCTCTGAGTTTGCATGTTTTGATGTCCACCTGTCCAAACATTAATGATCTTCCATGGGTCTGCCGTTAAGCTTGGTCCATACTCTGCAAGAACAAAGATATTTGTTTGTTTTCTCGAACTGGCAAGAACGAGGACAAAGTTTGTTCTGGCCAGTACATTCCATACTTCACGAGATAAGCATGGCCGAACATATCCGTTTCTCCGCTAAACCCCGCCCACTTTAAATCTCTGACCAATCACACAATAATTCTCGGACACCCACAAGAAAAAAATTCTGTTTAGAAGATGTGTCGAGAACAAGCTGCGAGAACTCCCAAACTAGGGCAACGTGAACAAAATGTTGTTATATTGTTCTCGCAGAACTTTTTTCTCTGTTCTTGCGGAGTATGTAACGTCCTTCAACGGAGTGGAAAGGCAAGGCAAGTTTATATAACACCTTTCATGCCTTATGGTGATTAAAAGCTTTATAGGAGTTAAAATAATCAAAATACTTACAACAGAAGCAAAGGAACTAAAAATAGCATGCATACAAAATAAAAATAATATTTTACGAAAAAAAACGTTACATAAATAAAATGCAGTGCAATCAGTGGAATATAGTGTTCATTCAGTAAAGGCACAGCTAAACAGATGTTTTGAGTCTGGATTTGAATGTGACATGCATAAGAAATAAAAATTACAATTGTACTTAAAGGGTTTCTTCAGCGATTAGCATTAAGCTTTGTATCAGTAGAAACTCGGGAGTATATTCGAGTATATTGAGTGACACTCAAACGGCTCACTCACATTATATCGAACAGACATGTTCAGTTATTGTAGTGTCTCTAACTGAACTGATTTTATGAAAATGAACGCGGTGGGCAAGTGATCCAGTAGCCGTGCCTAGAGTAGGACAGCGAAGTGCATTCTGGGAGTTGTTGTCTTTCATCCCCATGAGACAAAAATACATTGTCTGTCTCAGTCTAGAAGGCACCAAATTCAAAAATAATTTCACATTTCTACTACATTAATGACCCAGTTTAAATACAGATTCATCTTCCCAGCGCTGAAGAACCTCTTTAACTAAAGGCTAAAATGCTGCCTGAATCGAGCCCGATCTCACGAAAATGCGTATCAATAGTACGAGTGTGCAATCTCGTAGAATGTATACGCCAAAATGAGTTTTGGCATGCATATGGTACGCCGTTTTTGGCGTGCATATGATACGCACTTTATGGCGTATTAAGCGTCTGAACCCCACACCCCCACCCTCACCCTACCCAAAAGCGTGTCATATGCACGCCAAAAACTGCGTAGCATATGCACGCCAAAACTAATTTTGCCTTATACATTCTAATTGTACTATTGATACGTATTGTCATGTGATCGTGTTGCTGAATCAGAAGTATATTTACTGACTTTCGCCCGCTGGTCTGGTGTCTCTGAGTGTGAACCTTTAGCGCTCTCTCTTGTCTCAGCCTCTTGATGGGTGGATTATGGTCAAAACAAATATCTTGCAGGTATTTGTTACACTTGAACCAGCCATTATGGCACCCACACCTGGGCAACACCATTCTTTCTGTAGTCCATATTAAAAGTCAGCTAGCTAGTCGTTGCAAAACTACAGATTCAGATTACAATTAGCAGAAGTGGCTAACCGTAAATCTAACACATTATGATTAAAAAATGGGGGGCCCCGCTCTTGCGTGAAAAATAAGGTGGATAAAAATGCACTTTAAATAAATGACACAGTCACTTTACTTTTTTATAGCTGTGTATTTTAACATCCAATTATTTCAACTGGCTGCAATTTTATCATGCAGCATTATTGCTTATGATATAGAAAAATCTAAAGTTAATATTTCACTCCCGACCCATGTTAGCTGCATTCATTAGAGTCTGATTGTCATATGTTCTCAGTATTACACGCACACATTCATAGATATATAGGTGTGACGGCCACATGCAAAAGCAGACATGATCGGAAAACGCCTCTCATTACACGCAGCCGCTCGCTGAAAAGTCTCTCAAGCATTCTGCCGTTCCTTCACACAGATGGCTCATAAAATCAGATGCATAGGGATGGATTTTGGAATATGAGACAAACAAGGAGATTAATTTAATGGTGCACGTGCAGGTGAAGCAGCAGTAATGACAAGACCTCTCAACAGTGTGGAGATGAAGGTGTGTGTGCGTGAGTGAGTGTGTGTGTGTGTGTGTGTGTGTGTATGTTGCAGAAAAAAGTCCCAGCACTCCACGAATGATGGATAGCAACAGTAGGAAGAACAAACCCAAGCATTGCTCATCCTGTCACCACAATGAAACAGCTACATAACAGCATTTGGTCACAATGCGAGCTGCAGCGGTGCCAGGCCATCATGCCACTTCTACTGGAAGTCAAAGACTTCATCCATCATGCGTCCGGTCCCTTTAGCATTTGACGGCGAGCAGCTCGAGCCTGTTGTCTTGCGAGGGACTTCCAGAGTCGCGGAAGAGCTTCGATCCATTTATTTTGGCTGCCATTGTTTCAGTAGCGCTGCTGAACCATTGGGGTTGAAGAGAATCCAGTCAGATGTGTTCAGGAGATGAGAAACATCTGGAGAGATTTACCTTCATGAATACAACTTCTTCCAAAAACAGTCCGCTTGTTTTAAGGCATTGAAGGGTAAAATAAAAAATAAAAAAGATAATAACCCTACTATAAACATTATAGTTAGACATTTGTATAAAAGTAACATTCCCATGATGTTTGAAAAATTATGAGATGGAATGTTTCCTTAATGTTCACAAAACCAAGAATGTAAATTAAAAAACTAAACTGGACATTTTGAATGTTCAGGGAACATTCAGAAATAATGTTTTCAAAACGTAGTGGGAACGTTAGCAAAATGTTCGTGTGAATATATTTTTGATTGCTGAGTAATATCTGCAGCACAGGCTTTCTTATGATAAACAATGAGGTCTTCCTCATATTTAGAACAAAAATACATCTAAGTTACTTTTGTCAAATAAGTAATGCGTTACTTAATTTCCCCATGTATTGACTGACAGTGAAAACAGTGATATGCAAACTCCCACTATCACATAAACCTGCAATTAAATTACACAAATATACTTTATGTATTTAATCTCATTTTATTAACCAATGACTTTGTTGCTGACCTTTGATGATCCAACTCAACTCTTCAGCTGCACCCCCTACTGTACAGATGTGAAATTACATTTCCTTTTACACTTTCACGTTTGGTGTGAAAAGGCCTTTACATTTGCCAAAGATAGAACTTTGGTGTTTTTTGCTATTAAAAAATAAACAAGCAAGCCCAGCCCATGTGAGGAAAAATAATGCAAAAGTAACATAATGTATTACTTTTCATAAAAAGTAACAAAGTACCAAAATTAGTTACTTTTTTTAGAAAGTAATGCAATATTGTAATGCATTACTTTTAAAAGTAACTTTACCCAACACTGCTTACCAGCCCCTTAAAATGCTGAATAAAGTGTCCCATCCAGAGTGTCTAACCTGCTGCATGATATTAAGAAAGTAATAAATTGTTGAATTAACAATACATAGCATATAATATAACAATTGTTATATAATTTAAGCTGCTGTTTCCTAATTTTATTATTCATCTCTATACCTTCTACCAGAGTTTCCTAACCCTCAGCCCTTGAAATACCCCTTGAGAATGAATATTTCAATAGTTAAAGGTGCAGTATGTAATATTTACAGCTAGTGGTTTAAATGGGTACTGCAGTCCGCATTAAAAATATTAAAGAGAGTTGTTTCCCTGCCCCTCCTCGTCAGACTTGACGTTCGCGCGGGTTGCCAGATTGAGGACACGCAACAGGAACGAGTGCAATTGACAATGGAAGGCGATGAGCTTTACACGGTAAGTTTATGAGTTGATTTATAGTGTTGTTCTGGTCATAGAGATGGATGGCTTTTTTTTGGTCGATATAATCTGCGATATTTGACCTAGTTTGTTTGCTAGCTTCCATGACTACAATACTGTTTTTCATCAACTGGCAACCTATGGTGGCGAAATCCTATTAGGAAAATTGGCAGTGGGCGGGATCACACAGACCAAAAACTAAAAAACTGGCATTCTGACACGGAACGCACATTTAAAAGTAGAATAAATGACTGTAGCATTGATTTTCTGAGAATTTATGAGCATTTTTTCGTAAATATCTGCAAATATAGTATAATATTTTTATGCTTTAGTACAGTCAAAACAAAAAGAAAGCATCTTTAACAACATGTTCACAGTTCTCTGATGTTCGTTAATGGTCATGCAGGTCAACATAAAATATTTAATATTGATATGTTTTATTTTTAAATTACATATATTTAGGTATGCACATCACATCTCATATGATAGTCTCATAAATCAACCAGCAATATGATACAAATTAATTGAAATATATAAAGATATTGCAATTATTTTCTATCATATTGCTGTTTACATGTGGCGGCTACACTCATGTACCGGAGTAATATGGAGCTAGAAATATGACAAAATTATCTGAATTTGAATTGTGTAAATCTGAACTATTGACAAGTGCAATCTAACAAAATTGAATATTATGTTGAAGTTTACATAGTCCTGAATTTGAATTTTTAAATGTTGATTATAGAACATTTGAAATTGAACACATCTGACATGTTTTTATGTCGAAATTGTATACACATGTATTTTCAAACAGCAGATATCTTGTTCTGAATTAACAGACTGGAAATATTCAGTTTTGGAAAATACAGATTCAAGATTTCAAATGAAGAAGAAATTCAGAACATCAAATATCAATATTCTAAAATTCAAACCGCAAGAAATTCATATCGTACAGAAAGTAGGTCAGAGGTCATCATCAGGGAAGAGTAAAGGATGTCAGAAAAGTCGAACGGAGCATCATCTGATCATTTCATTTCTTGTTTGTAATGGAATAACGTGGAAAGATAAAACTGCCTGTTTATACTTTTTTGTTTTGTTTAGATTAATGCACGGAAAAAGAGATTTCGGCTAGATTTCTCATTTTTCGTGCGTGGTTTACAAAAACGACGACTAGTGAAGAAAATCTCAGCAATTGACGTCATCTGTCGTTCCCCAGGGCTCACATCCTTTACTCTTCCCTGATGATGACCTCTGACCTACTTTCTGTACGATCTGAATTTCTTGCGGTTTGAATTTTAGAATATTGATATTTGATGTTCTGAATTTCTTCTTCATTTGAAATCTTGAATCTGTATTTTCAAAAACTGAATATTTCCAGTCTGTTAATTCAGAACAAAATATCTGCTGTTTGAAAATACATGTGTATACAATTTCGACAAAAAAACATGTCAGATGTGTTCAATTTCAAATGTTCTATAATCAACATTTAAAAATTCAGGACTATGTAAACTTCAACATAATATTCAATTTTGTTAGATTACACTTGTCAATAATTCAGATTTACACAATTCAAATTCAAATCATTTTGTCATATTTCTAGCTCCATAGAGTAAGAGCTAAAACGGCAAACGCAATGGAAAAGTAGTAATTCCTCAAAATGTTCCTGAGATTCCTGCACGTTAAACAACAGCCTACTGTAGCTTTGTATAACACTGACATCCTTCTGAAAGGTCATCGAGTAATTTGATATTTTTTGTGTATTCTGTTCTGTTTAACATCTGACAATGCGATGCTAATATCTGGTGACTTTCACAGATATTAATGGCGCATTCAACCCGATGGATTGCAGCAAGATTTGCGAGGAGAGGATTTGACTTAATATTGAGCCATTGTTCTTTACCAAAGCACAGGCTTAAAAGTCCTCCGAGGTGGCGTTTTAATCAACTCTCTTTCTGTTGGCTAAAGCAGCTACGGGACCTCTGTGTTACGCCAGCAGCCAATGACCCCGCAGTCGCCAATGACAAACCGCGTGTGGCGAGCGTCCCTCGAAGCACAGAGCCACCCAGGAATACCGGAGCCCAAAGAGCCACTCCACACAGAAAACAGTGAATGCCGTCGTACCCATGTGAGCGGGGGCAAATGAACGGTGCAGGGACGGCTATGGGGCAGTCAGGGCATTCTTAAAATTAAAAGTTATAGCCTATTAGCCTGCGTTTGGTAGCTGAGCACGCACCCATGCCTAGCGTGGCCGCTAATGGGAAAAGATGTGTGGAAGTGTATGATTTATGGGTGCATGCGAGCAGGGGTGGAATAATTTGGTGCAGAACGGGTACTTACTGAACGGCAACAACTCGGCTACTTATCCGTACTTTCTGGTGATAAATTAGCTCTTGCTTAAAGTGGCCCAGGACCCATTTTTCATTTTGATTACTACACTTGATATCTCTTTCTTTTGCACTCTTTCTATGTCAGCAATGGTCCTTAGCATTTTTTGTGTATCAAGTCAGTGTGTTTAAGTAAACCCTCTCTGCTTCACTCAACCTCTTTTTTTATCAACGTCCCTATGTAGGGCTCTTCTTTAATCTCTCCCTATCCAGGTGCCGCCTTTACAGCAATCGCTCACCTGAAAATAACAATTCTGTCACTATGACCTCATGTCATTCCAATCCCATTCGCTGGCATTTTTCTGTGGTAGACGAGAGGATATGTATAATATAATGTGAATAAATCTAATACTTTGCTTTTCTTCATTCAGTAGGTATGTATGCACTCATTTTTTTGTCAATTCAAATATATCCGTTCTGATTTAAGTTTATACCTAAGATTAAAATTTTGTTTATATTTGATATTCATATTTGTTTGCATGTGCATTACATTTGTTTTTATACAAAACGACAAGACATTGCGTTCAGAACCGGAGAAAACCACAGCCATAATTGTCATTTTTGCCTTCTAAAAAGAAAGCTGACATATACACCGATCAGGCAAAACATTATGACAGGTGAAGTGAATAACACTGATTATCTTTTCCTCACGGCTCCTGTTAGTGGGTGGGATATATTAGGCAGCAAGTGAACATTTTGTCCTCAAAGTTGATGTGATCCATGGAGGCACCACCTCGCAACTTACAGGACTTAAAGGATTTGCTGTATAATGCGTTGAGTTCGCTCAAGTACAGGGGAGCTAAGCCATTTAGTGCTTAGTAATAATTAGTACGTTTTTTAAATGTATGCGATGTTTAATAGGAGCCAGTGCAGTGTTGACAGAACCGGGCTAATGTGTTCATACTTCCTGGTTCTAGTAAGAACTCGAGCTGCTGCGTTTTGGACCAGCTGGAGTTTGTTTATTAAGCGAGCAGGGCAACCACCCAGTAGAGCATTACAATAATCTAGCCTTGAGCTCATGAACGCATGTATTAACTGTTCAGCATTCTGCATTGAGAGCATGTGACGTAATTTAGATATATTTTTAAGATGGTAGAATGCAGTTTTACAGATGCTAGAAACATGGCTTTCAAACGAAAGATTGGTATCAAAGAGCACACCCAGGTTCCTCACTGACGACGAGGACTTGACAGAGCAGCCATCGAGGGTTAGATTAGTAATCTAGGGCACTAATTGTGGATATAGTAAATATTCACCCTCCTCCATTGAGCAGTTTGTAAGACGTACAGTAAACAAGAGACATGTCTGCAGACAGCTTATTATAAAAGGGATCTGGTAAACATAGCTACACTTTAAGGCACTCATGGCACAAGGTATTTTTGAAACTGTTTGAAAAGATAGTTGTATTTAAGCGTTTACATGCTTAGTTTTTTCCAATTGATCTGATTATTACAGGTCTACACTAACCCTTTTTAATCCAATCAAAATTTCATAACGGTTTTTCAATCTGAATGAGTCATTACAGATTATTTGGGTGCATGTCAATGTGGCTAATGATAGTTCATGGTAATCACGTCTGTCAAGCCCCAAAATGGACATGAGGAACAGATGCCTGTTTAAGTTATTCATTAAAAATCACCCCTACCAATCCAATGTGTTCGCGTCCAAAACTCTAGAATACATTCACATTCAGTTACTACATTTTAGAGGCAATGCTGTTTTGGCACACACCTTTTTTGAATCTGGATGTTTTGCGCACAGACTGATGAAACATATGACTTTAGCAGAATTTGAATATACTCTTATATTATTTTATTTATCTTTTATATCTTTTAACCTTTTTAAACGTTTGTGTGCAGTACAGTTTAGCATACTTTTATTTATTTATTACAGAATTTAAATAATTTATTATGAAAATAATATACTTTGAAAGAATATAAGTGTAACTGAATGTAATGTTATTGGACACTTAATTGCATGCTGTTTACAATTGAAAATGTATTCATATTAAATGTAATAAGAGTGCTTTTGCAACCCACTTAAGTAGGACTTAAGAATATCTTTATAGGTATAATTTACTTCTCTTGTCTTCAAAATATAGTTAGTATACTGTCACATGTATGGTAAACTACTGTAAAATATTACAAAGTCACTTTAAGTACACTTAAAGGGTACTTCAGCGCTGGGAAGATGAATCTGTATTTAAACTGGGTCAATAATGTAGTAGAAATGTGAAATTATTTTTGAATTTGGTGCCTTCTAGACTGAGAAAACACAGAAAATTTATTTTTGTCTCATGGGGATGAAAGATGATAATTTCCAGAACGCACTGCTTCACGGCTAGTCGGCTACTGGATCACTTGCCCACCGCGTTCATTTTCAGAAAATCAGTTCAGTTAGAGACACTACAATTAAAAGCTGAATGTGTCTGTTTGGTTCTCAGTCGGAAAAGGGTGGATTGCCCACTTCAGGTTGGTGGAGAGTTCCTGCCCCAAGTGGAGAGTTCCGGTATCTTGGGGTCTTGTTCACGAGTGAGGGAAGGATGGAGCGAGAGATCGACAGGCGGATCGGTGCAGCTCCTGCAGTAATGCGGTCGATGTACCGGTCTGTCGTGGTGAAGAAGGAGCTGAGCTGTAAGGCAAAGCTCTCGATTTACCGGTCGATCTACGTTCCTACTCTCACCTATGGTCATGAGCTGTGGGTCATGACCGAAAGGACAAGATCCCAGATACAGGCGGCGAAATGAGCTTTCTCCGTAGGGTGGCTGGGCGCTCCCTTAGAGATAGGGTGAAAAGCTCTGTCACTCGGGAGGAGCTCAGAGTAGAGCCGTTGCTCCTCCACATCGAGAGGAGCCAGCTGAGGTGGCTAGGGCATCTATTTCGGATGCCTCCTGGGCGCCTTCCCAGGAGGTGTTCCAGGCACGTCCCACCGGGAGGAGGCCCCGGGGAAGACCTAGGACACGCTGGAGGGATTACGTCTCCCGGCTGGTCTGGGAACGCCTCGGGGTTCCCCCGGAAGAGCTGGAGGAAGTGGCTAGGGAGAGGGAAGTCTGGGCGTCTCTGCTTAGACTGTTGCCCCGCCGACCCGGCCCGGATAAGCGGAAGATAATGGATGGATGGATGGATGGTGTCTGTTTGATATAATGCGAGTTAGCGATTGAGCGTCCACGGCACAAACGCAGCAGGATCGGATCTCATTCATCACATGAGCGGAGGTAATCGCGGGATCTGCGGCTGCATTCCCAGTGCGTGATCAGTCTGGCGTGTGTTCAGTCCATGTCTTTGGAAGCTTAACTTTCATAGGAAGTTCATTTTAAAAGTTGAAACACTCCCTTTGCTCTCCACCGCTCCGTTTACATGAATCTCCGCAGCTCCCGAGCCGAGTGCTGTGAGTGTGATGTTGAAAACATGTGGGAATAGCGCCTCCTGCTGGCTGTAGTCTTCAGCCTCTGGACAAAAACTCCTCCGATGATGCAAAATGAGGATATTTGCGTCATCGGAGGAATTTTTCCAGAAATAAAATACATAATTCTCTCGTCTCAGGGTCATATGAGGGGGGAAAGTACGATAATTTGAATATTCTCCTGGGTTTCTACTGATACAAAGCTTAATGCTAATCGCTGAAGTAACCCTTTAAGTGGATTTACAAGTACACACTCTAAAAAATACTGGGTTAAAAACAACCCAAGTTGGGTTGAAAATGGACAAACCCAGAAATTGGGTTGGTTTAACCCAGCGGTTTGGTTAAATGTTTGCTTAAAACAACCCAATCGCTGGGTTAAACCAACCCAATTTCTGGGTTTGTCCATTTTCAATCCAACTTGGGTTGTTTTTAACCCAGCATTTATTAGAGTGCAGTTTTCAAAATATAAATACTTTAAGATTTGTAATGTCACATTCAATACAATTAAGCACACTTATTTTTTAAAAAAGAAATTACTAATGTAAAAAGGCTGCATATATGTCTTTAAGAATGTCTTCATTCATGTTTCATTGGGCGTGGGGTGGGACGGTATACAGTTTGCCACAACATGAGGTTGTGTAAATAGTGGCATCATTTCCATTGTCCAGGTGGACTGTCTATTGGTTTAATTCAGTTGTGTTGCAGTAGTCCAGTATAGTTTGGTTCCTGCATATCAAAAGCTCTGTGGTTTGGCTCATTGAGTGTTGGCTGCTTGTCCAGCTGCCAGAAGACTGGAGCCCTGTCATTCAGCCCGCGACCCCGGCCGGGACCTTCCCCTTCTGGGACAATGTTCCCATTGATCCTGGCTTGGCTGGAGTGACAGGACACCGCCTCTGTCAGGGAAATAAGCAGGTAAAATATTAAGTTATGGAGGCAGGTTTCAATCAATAAGCAGCCCTGTGAGTGAGGTGGGCTCTGAGGTTACGTGCCCCGCCAGAGGACCATCATAATGCAATTGAAGCACAAGTGGATCCGTTCCAAAGAACCACAGACATCGGCCATCCCATCCAGACCTAACTGGAAAGATTTCACCAAGCGGCCAATGTTGTTATTGAGCAAGCTGGCATCTGCTCGTCACTCCAATTTCCAGGACTCCCCACAGATCCAGTGCCTTGTGTTCCAGCACAGAGTGAACTAATAGAGCATATGAACGGCATAATGGGAAATTCCAACAGAGGGCGCTTTGTTATTGTTAACTAAAACTACAACTGAAACTATACTATTCACTGAAATGTAATTTAAATAAAATAAAATGTAAATATTAGATAGATGATACATGAAAAATGTTGGCTTGGCAACTAACTGAAGCTTAAAGGGATAGTTCACCCTAAAATTAAAATGTTGGTCGTCTTTTAAGGTCATTATTTCATCCTTTAGTCACCCTGGTGTTGTTCTCATGCCGTATGCCTTTCTTTTTCTTTTTTGGACCACTCGTACATAAAATGGAAGTGGATAGCGACCAGCATCAAGCTTTTTAAAAAAGACAAAAAAGTATCACAAAATGATCCCATGTGACACGTGTCATATATTCCACGTGTTCTGGGGGTTTACGATAGGGTTTGGTGAAAAACAAACCACAATTTAATGTATTATTTAATGAAAACCCTGACATTGCCTGGGATTTTCTCCTTTTGTGGTCTAAAAAAGAAAGAAGAGCGTTTGGCATTACAACAACAAACAACAACAAAATGAATACCCGCAGCTCCTGACGATACATTATGAAGCAAAACGAACAGTCTGTGCAAGAAACATTATTTACAGCATTATTACCTGTAATCCACAGCCTCGACAAGCAATCCTGAGCGCGATCAACATATGCAACGGTATATGCACGGGATCATTCTATTGCATCTTTATTTAAAGCTGTGAGAGCAGGACTTTCTTTTTAGGGTGAACTTTCCCTTTAACAGCTGACTGTGAGGGAGAATTCGTAAGGATAAGTTTACACGATAATGATATGCTTAAAACAGATATGCCATTCTCACACATCCGTGAAATCGACCAGAAAAATGCTGTATTCTGCTGAACACTATAGACTGAACATGTAACTCGCATGTGCATGATGTGTTTGCTGTTAACACAGAGACGATAAGGGACTTTGAATCCCGTTCAGACGCCCAAAATGCCATTGGTTTTTATTAAGAAACGGTGTGGTGTAAAGTTTTGAAGGATCACAATGCATCTAGATTGTTTTGTTGGCTTGCAGCTTTACAGAAGTAGCCTGCTGTTTAGGTGGCATTTCATGAAGGCAGCTGCTATTACACTCAGTGTCAATAGTGATATATTGTATTCACACCATGTAAAAATAGCAGTTCTTTGCAATATGTGTAAATAGTAATAGCTATTTACACTTTATTTTGACCGATACATACTATTTTCACCTCAGTATTGTTGTAGATGCAATAGGATGCAATAATAATTAGTGTAAATTATTATATTTATTAAAATTATTGGTTTCACTTTATTTTGATGGTCCCTTTAACACATTCTGTTGACTATAAGTAGAGTTGCACCTACATGTCCACTAAACATCATTCGAGTGTTAGTAGAGTTTCAGTAGACTGGTAGGGTTAGGGTTAGAATAAGTTGACATATAGTTGCAAAGTTACTAATAGTCAGTAGAATATCTGTTGAAAGACCATTAGAATAAAATGTTAGCAGATATTAAGCAGACAGTCTACTAATACTCCAATGAGAGTTAGTTGACATGTAGGTGCAAAGTTACTTATAGTCAACAGAATGTTCAAAAGGGACCATCAAAATAAAGTGTTACCGAAACAGGAGATGCTTACATGTTTCCTGGAAGACAATTTACCTTAAGCTTCAAATTCCAAAATGCCCCCCTCCTGGACAGTACAAAATAACATTTTTTTTTAATTTGTAAAAGTGTAAACTTTTGAGCAAGACTGTAGATTGCAATGAATGCCAGCTTGCTTATTTTGCTCCAGATAAGGATTTATGAATGTCCACATGTCATGCAAACAAGAAACTAACCTTGGCTTGAGAGCTTCGATGCTGTTTGCGAATGAATGCTGGAGCGATGGTTTCGGGAAACACTGACAGTGCTGATATTCATATATCAAAATAAAGTGTTACCAAATTATTAAATGGATGGCACCTTAATGGAATAATAAAAGCCCTCCCTACACCGACCCATAATCCTACCCAATAAATACAATAACAATTAAACATTTCGTTAGGCACTTTATTTCCACTTTTAGAACATTTTCTTCATTTGGATTGACAGTAAATGCCTTTCCGATGTAATATTTGATGGGAAAAGGGAGGAGAGCGAGCTCGGAAAAAGGCGGATTCAAACCTGGGTCGAATGTCCGGGTTGTTTGACCCAACCAGGCGGAGCTAGTGTAAATAGTGCTTGCCAACAGGGTGCGCTGTTTGCACTCGGTGTAAAAAGACACTCCGTCACACCTGTGCAAAGGCATGTGGACTGGCTGTCTGGCCATTTTTCTAAAGTGATAAGTGACTTTGCAAAGGATTTTGTGAGTTTTGAAAAATGCATTTGAATGAATCTACATATCTAAAATATCAGAGTTTCGCAAAACGTTCTGCTTTTAAAATGTTTGAATATCACACTGTGGCTGGCATTGGGACACGTCTGTTCATCCTCCAGGACTGTGAATGTTGGGGATTGCTCCGACATCATCCGGGCGGAGGGTCCTGGACACAAACAAACAGATGCTGGTTTGGTACTTGGAGGTGTGGAAGTATTGCAAAATCTGCAACATGTCACACTTGAATGTGTGATGCTTTTTGACTCATTTATGCGCTTAACTGTCCAAAGGACTTCAAGTGCACATTTGAAGCGTTTCTGAAAATCCTAATGGAACTGCATGCATCCAAGCTCTCACCAAAACGAACTGACGGATACACTAATATTTCCCTCTTTAAAGGAAGCGTGTATATTTGTTGTTGCATGTTGTTGTTGTTTTAGTTTTTGTTATTCCCAAAATAGCCAAATGCATGAATAAATTGATAAAATATGAAACAAGCTGGTCTGGCTGTTCTGTTTTGTGTGATGTGGTTAGATTTTGTTGTAGAATATTGGGGAGGGGGAATGGGGGGAAATAAAGACATAAATGTATAAGTATGATTTTAAAATATATTGGGTTTCTTAATAATAAAAAACAAAATGTGATGTATTTTAAGTACGTTTATTATTTATTATTAAGTTTATTATTAGACTGGCAAATACACAATACTGCCAGAAGTATTGGGCCGCCCCTTCAAATCCCAGAGTTCAGGTGTTCAATCCCTTCATGGCCACAGGTGTATAAATCAAGCACTAGGCATGCAGACGCTTCTACACACATTTGTGAGAGAATGGCTCGCTCTCAGGAGCTCAGTGAACTCAAGCCTTACATCACCAAGAGCAATGCAAAGCGTGGGATGCAGTGGGGTAAAGCATGCCACCACTGGACTCTAGAGCAGTGAGACGTGTTCTCTGAGTGACCAATCACGCTTCTCTGTCTGACCATCCCATGGACGAGTCTGGGTTTGACGGTTGCCAGGAGAACGGGACTTGCCTGACTGCATTGTGCCAAGTGTAAAGTTTGGTGGAGGGGATTATGGGGTGGGGTTGTTTTTCAGGGTTTGGCCCCTTAGTTCCAGTGAAAGGGATTTTTAATGCTTTACCAAGACATTTTGGACAATTTCATGCTCCCAACTTTGTGGGATCAGTTTGGGGACGGCCCCTTCCTGTCCCAACATGACTGCGCTCCAGTGCACAAAGCGTCGCTCCATAAAGACATGGATGAGCGAGTTTGGTGTGGAGGAACTGGACTGGCCTGCACAGAGTCCTGACCTCATCCCGATAGAACACCTTTGGGATGAATTAGAGCGGAGACTGCGAGCCAGGCCTTCTCGTCCAACATCAGTGCCTGACCTCACAAATGCGCTTCTAGAAGAATTCCCATAAACACACTCCTAAACCTTGAGGAAAGCCTTCCCAGAAGAGCTGAAGCTGTTAGAGCTGCAAAGGGTGGGCCGACTCCATATTAAACCCTACGGATTAGGAATGGGATGGCATTAAAGCTCACTTTTGGCAATATAGTGTATGTATCACATTCATTTTATTAGTTTGTTTATGTTAAAATTTGTAATCCAAATGGATGCAAATTTTATATGCAATCAAAATACATAAATCTTAACTATTCGTCTTAAATATTTTTTGAGTGTACTAAACCTAACCTTAACCTAACAGTATATTAATACTCTAATGAGAGTTAGTTGACATGTAGTTGCAAAGTTAATTTTTGTTAGTATAATGTCTAAAGCGGGCCATCCAATTGAAGTGTAATCAAAACCGGTTCTTCCATGGCATTGCTGGGAAAACCCCTTTATTTTTAAGAGTGTATTTTGGTGCAAATGCTCTATAAGCCTCCAGGGCGGAAACAATCGTTTTTAATGAAATGCATCAATAACATCTGATTGCGTTCCTTTGAAGGAAATAAAGTGCTCTCAATGGCACAGCAGAACAATACAGGCCTGGAAGTCATTCGTCATTTGGTTGGCCTGTGGGAGAGGAGTCACGACAACCCTGGCCTTTCCAGACCCCTGCATGTCAGGTGAGGCCACGGCTTCCTGTTAGTCCCAGCAGGACATGCGAGACGGGCCCGGGACGAGCTCCGGAGGCGCTGACGAAGGCCTATCTTCCATAGAGCCCACCCTGCGCCGCTGATAAAATGTTAATGTAATTAACAGATAATGACTGTTGTTTTTAGCTGTCGATAAAGGATCAGACTCCCGCAAAGTCACATTCAGATATCTGCCAGCCATTGTTGAATTCAATTATTTCCTAAACACTCCCCCTCACCTGTCTTCATCGGCCGGCGTGCCCGCGTCCCCTCCTACCTGTCTGTCTTTGTCTGTCCTCCTCTAAAGCTGACAGCAGAAGAGCCGATACGCATGTCTCTACAGCTCACTGCAAATCTGACCAAATGTAGAACATCCTCCAATGTCATCAACAGCACAGCAACAGCGATTATAAGTTCAGTGGTTCTATATAGAACTCATGATTGCATAATAATTTAACGTTTCAAAAAAATTACATTACTAATTTAATTACAATAATAAATGAATTAAAACTAAAACCATAAAATTATCCAATGATGGAACCCCCAAAAGTTCCTTACATATGAAGCGTCTCAAGGTTCCAAATAGAACCTTTTCTTCAAAGAGTGTGAAGATTCCAAAAAATAGATACTTAGTAATTGGATTATATTATGTTTTAAAATACTCATAGGGCCCTATCATACGTGTGACGCGAGTGTGTTCTGCTAGTCTCAGCCGGACGCAGTTCTCATGTTCACGTCCAGCTCCTCTGTGTTTAAATATCTATCGCACCGACGCATCTGTTCACCCATGGGCGTCTGGTCTGAACACCAGGTGTGTGTGTGTGTGTGTGTATACCAGGTGTGTTCAGGAGCATTGCTGGAGAGTTGCTATTGTGAGGAACTGAAAACCACTGACCATTGACCAACACACACCTGCTCTAAAGTCAACAGTGCAGTGTTTATGTGTTATTTAAAGGGTGTGTTAGGAATTTGAGCCTGTACAACACACACACACACACACACACACACACAACTATCTTTGTGGGCTCTCCATAGGCGTAATGCATTTTATACTGTACAAACCGTATATTCTATCCCCTACACTGCCCCTAAACCTACCCATCACACACACACACACACACACACACACACACACACACACACACACACACACACACACACACACACACACACACACACACACACACACACACACACACACACACACACACACACACACACACACACACACACACACACACACACACTGCCCCTAAACCTACCCATCACAGGAAACATTCTGCATTTTTACTTTCTCAAAAAAACTCATTTTGTATTATTTATAAGCTTGTTTCCTCATGGGGACCTCAATTTAGGTGACACGAGTCCCCATGGGTCTGTGTGCAGTCAAGTTGAAGTCCCCACCAGGATAGAAAAACATGAACACACACACACACACACACACACATGTTTGTTTTTGTGAAATGTGGGGACATTCCATAGGCGTAATGCATTTTATACTGTACAAACCGTATTTTCTATCCCCCTACACTGCCCCTGCCCCTAAACCTACCCATCACACACACACACACACACACACACACACACACACACACACACACACACACACACACACACACACACACACACACACACACACACACACACACACTGCCCATCACAGGAGACTGCACAGTTTACTTTCTGTGATAAAAACCTCATCCTGTGTGATTTATAAGCATTTTGAAAAGTGAGGACATGGGAACGTCCTCATATTTCACCCTCTTTTGTAATACCTGTGTCATACCCATGTCATTATACACATTTGTGTCCTGATATTTCACAAAAACATGCCCACACACACACACACACACACACACACACACACACACACACACACACACACACACACACACACACACACACACACATCTGCTCTAAAGTCAATAGTGCAGTGTTTGTGTGTTATTTAAAGGGTGTGTTAGGAATATGAGCCTGTACAACACACACACACACAGGGCCGCGCAGCAGCACACAAACATGCCAAATATTAAAAATAAAAGGATTTCTCTCTGGAGAAGCGTTCATTCTTTCCACTCACATGTAAATAGCTTATCCGCCATGGTGTGAGCACAACTGGCTTTTAAAGGGAATGGGAGACTCTGAGACTCTGATTGGTTTATTGCACGTTACGCCCAAAACACACCCATGACTCATTAACCCTTCTGTTACCCTCAAAACATTGTTACCACCTTTTTAACCCACAGCAATTTAAACCTCCTGAATATGAGGTCATTTATTGCATTTATTATGAGCAGCACTATGTCTACCCTGTCGTTCAAGTGGGACCATAATAACGTGACCAACTAGTGGTTCTCGCAATACTACAGATATGGTTAGGTTAGAGCCCTAAAACACAGGCAAGCTGTTTGAATATTATATTGAATATATAAAATGATAGCATGTTATAGTGACCTCAATAAAAAATTTAAAAAATTTGTGTAAAATGTTGATATTTCTTATGTTTTATACAGCTCAAACTGATTCCGAAGAACACTGATGCTACAAAATGTGTACAGGATATTGGAAAAATATCATCATGTTAATTTTATGTTTACAGAGTTGTCCCCATGAAATTGTCCCCAAGCAAAAAAACAAAACAAAAAAAGATATCAATCGTGTTTATAACAGACGTTAAACATTGAATGGGGTCAACTTGACCCCAAGATAATAGGAGGGTTAAGAAACGCTGACCGTTTTTCCCATCGTTAAACTAGCACAAGTGGATCCGGACACGCCCGAAGAGCACCTGCGCTGTGAGCTTCAGACCATGAGCTCAGATCGCTAATAGGGCCCGTAATCAGACTACAGTGCCTTTTTTATTGATTACATTATTCACAACATGGTGGCATATTATTCAAAATCTATTTATCTTTTTTATCTTTTAAATGATCCTTTCTAATAAGCCTATCACTTAAGTATCTTCAGAAAGTCACAGCATCGGACCACTGGATTTACAGAGTGTTTTCTCAACATTTCATATCAAATAATCCAAACAAACACATTTTAATTAACACTTAAATTATCACTCCATATCTGCATCCCAATTCAGAGTCTGCATCCTTCGAAGGACCTATTACCTAAAATGTGTAACGTAATTAACTATGCAATAATGTTACGTGTTGTTGATAACAAAGAATGGAATATATTTTCTTTTTTGTATTTTGAATAGATCTGTCCTATTCAAATTAATGCAAAAAGTAATCCAAAAGTAGTCCAATTACTATTAGCAAGTTACTAGTAACCATTTGCACCTTGTGATTTGCAACTGGTAATGGAGTACAATGTGTAAGTAGGCTAATCTACATGCATTGCTGGTGCACAATGACTGCTAGGTATTTTCCTCTATAGAGATATATGGAAGTACACTTGTTCTCTACGTAGTGCACTTCAGACCGAGCATATCCTCTCTCTAGAACTCAAATGTAATATAGTCGAATGGCTTTTGAGTTCCACTTGGCAGGGCACTGACGAGGGACTGGAGCGCACCCCAGGAGTCGGGCCGTTTAGTTAACTCCTGCAATCCCAGCAGTGCTTCGGAGGGAACGGAGAGCTGCGATCATAAATCATGCGATCGCAGCAGGCAGCCGCAGACACCCCTCTCACCTCGGACACGGACAGGGACGCGAGGCGCAAACAAGACAAATGTATTTATTTTGAACGGGAAACCACGCGGGGTCTATCAGGACGAGGGAAGTGCGGCCAGTGGCGCGGCTTTATTTGTACCGCTGTATTTTAATAAGCATCAAACCCAAACAAGATTAGGTGCTTCCAGTTTACAAAATGTCAGGGAAGGCAGCGCTATCAGTCATAATAAATGGGCTCATGCAAACAGTGGGGTCTTTACCATGCATAACAGTGTGTTTGGAGAGCATTGCGCCGATGCCGGGCGCTGATATGCAATTATTCTAAAGAGTCTCAGAATCCGAGCGCGAGCCGGACGCTGCGCCACCGCGGCCCTGAGCGCTGCATTTGTCTTCACTGCTCAGGAGGAACACATGCAGGCGCTAAGAAAAGAACGATCCGGGAATAATAATCATCGCCGTGTGTTACATGTGTCGAATGGGCTTGTTGCATATACTGCTGAAGAAGAGAATCAAGTTTTTACCTTGTTGTACAGCAATACTTTCACATAATACTACTTTCAGCAGTATGCATCAGCTGATTTTTGGCATTATGAGATCATTGACTAATAACTGCATATTTCCATAATTGACTATTCGTGAAGAGTTTTTAAATAGTCTTTATGTCATTACAGCAGTTCTGTAATGTAAATTAGTGCTGTCAAGTCGATTAATCGTGAAGTTATACTACCCTATTATTTGAGCTCCAGTAGCACGTCTGTTTGATCAGACCACACGGGCCAGCCTTCATCCACCCCCCCACGTGCATCAATGAGCCTGGGCCGCCCATGACCCCCTGTCGTCTATCTCCAACACATCTCTTTACTATGGCATACACACAGAACATTATTAATTTCTATTATTAAAATCAGTTCAATGATTGTTAGGCTGCCTTATCTAGGTCAGCCGGAACCGGGAACACTTCCCATAACACCTGATGGACTCGTTACATCATCAGAAGAATGGCATCTACGCTAATGTTAGTGTCTCTGTTTATCCCGAGGTTTACTCCAGATCAGATGGACCTGTGCCTAGACACGACCACAACTCATCCCTGAAGGGTCTGCAGAAACCGTGTCCATTAGACTCTCTCCTGTGAAGGCCTCCTTCCCTTTCCCTCTGTACACATTAAAACATTATTAAAATGATTCCCGTTCACATGGATCCACGGAACCGACTAAAAATGCTGTATTATGCATGACAGACAAGTAATTTGTCAGCCATATTTGTTTATTAGAAAATAAAGAAGCATGTTTTCAGTAATGCACTTGAGACATTATATTAAAATATTCATATTTATTGTGTCGGCCGAGGTCTATGGCACTAATGCTCATCTCTGGCTGTCTTAAACAAGAATGCAACTATATTTGCCCTTTTTTCAAGGAAAAGGACTTATGCAATTACAGCTAATTGAAGTGTTAATTAAATGATGAACAGATAAAGGGGAGTATGGCTGGAATATGTGTTATGATTGTATATACATATATTGCACAAGATTTGATCAATGCCACTAATAAAGACCCCCGAAGACGTCCATCGCTCCCAAATCCCTCACCTGTCCCATGTGATCCACCTGAGAGAGATGGATACTGGTACCAATCAGAGGTGAGTGGCACTTTCGTCCTCTAGTAAAATCAAGCGTATCCGTCCCTCGGGTCGAGCTTAATTTCCATGCAGAGGAGAGGAGAGAGCCTGTCACACTTGACCTTGCCTGACATTACAGTATTGTATATCTGCAATGCTAAATAATGAGGATATCACAGAATCAGCGGCATAGGTGCTCGGCTACAAACAGGGTTTACTACAATAAAGAAAGAACGACATGCACATGAAAGTAATGAACACAAAGATCATTCATCAATTAGAGCGTGTGTCCGCCCACCCAGGTTTAATGCGCCGCAAGCTACAGTCTCCGTCCCCTACCACTGAACAGCAATAACCTGGATTGGCCTCCATATTTATATAAATCTTCACAAAGTGCCATGCATAGGATAATGGGGGTCATTGGCAATGGCTTTCAGGAGGTTTTTACCTTTCAAGGGCTCAAGCGAGACCTATCATCCTCTCTTACAGAAGGCTTTTCTTGTTGTACGTGCACTGTTCACTAAGGAAGACGTATTGACCGGTTCAGGGCAAAAGGTGACAGACTAAAAACACTGTTGTAGATCAGGACATGAAGCGCATTCTGTACTAATATGGCATATTTCTAATGTTTTTAAACCGTTCACTAAGGCTGTGTTTATCTGATCATAAATCCAGTAAAGCAGTGCAATATTCATCCAGTGTAGATCAGCTGTTCTCGATGTGAATTTATAGTTAAGTGTCATTTATTCCTGAATTTATCATCATTACTCCAGTCTCATGACTTTGACCACTATTTTATGCATTAAAAATGACCACATCTTTTTCAAAAATGGCCTCGTTTTCATGCTGACAATGGGAATAATAACGCAGTACCCATACGAAAATGTAATATATGTTCATTTATGTCCCTGTCTCAGAAGTGTTGTCATATATATATATATATATATATATATATATATATATATATATATATATATATATATATATATATATATATATATATATATATATATCGTATTTGTATTTATACCATATATTAAATTCTCATAGTACAACCCCAAATCAGAAAAAGTTGGGACAGTATGGAAAACGCAAAAAAAAAAAGAAGTGATTTCTAAATTTACTTTGACTTGTATTTCATTGCAGACAATATGAACAAAAATATTTCATGTTTTGTCTGGTCAACTTCATGTCATTTGTAAATATGCATCCTTTCCTGTCATTCAGACCTGCAACACATTTCAAAAAAAGTTGGGACAGTAAAGCATTTACCACTTTGTAATGTTGTCCTTTTCACAACACTTAAAAGACGTTTAGGGACTGAAGACACCGAGTGATGAAGTGTTTCAGGTGTAATTTTGTCCCATTCTTCCTGCAAACAAGTCTTAAGGTGGGCAACAGTACGGGTCTTCCACACATTCTCTATTGGAGGCGGGTCGGGACTGCAGGCGGGCCAGTCAAGGACCGTACCCTCTTCCTCCACAGCCAGGACTCTGTAATGTGTGCAGAATGTGCTTTTGCATTGTCTTGTTGAAATATGCATGGGCGTCCCTGGAAAGATGTCTTCTTGAAGGCAACATATTATGCTCCAAAATCTCTATGTACTTTTCAGCATTAATGGTGCCTTCACAGAAGTGCAAGTTACCTTTGCCAAGGGCGCTGACACAACCCCATACCATGACAGACCCTGGCTTTTGGACTTGTTGCTGGTAACAGTCTGGATGATCCTTTTCTTCTTTGGTCCGGAGCACAGCGTCCATTCCTCCCAAAAAATACCTGAAACACTGATTCATCTGACCACAGTACACGTTTCCACTGTGTGATGGTCCATCCCAGATGCCTCCGAGCCCAGAGAAGTCGACGGCGCTTCTGGACACTGTTAACATAGGGCTTCCTTTTGGCACAGTACAGTTTTAACTGGCATTTGTGGATGTAACTACGTATTGTGGTACTTGACAAAGGTTTGCCAAAGTAGTCCTGAGCCCATGTGGTGATATCGCTTATAGATGAATGACGATTCTTGATGCAGTGTCGCCTGAGGGATCGGAGATCACGGTTGTTCAGCTTAGGCTTGCACCCTTGCCCTTTATGCACTGAAATTCCTCCAGATTCCTTGAATCTTTTAATTATGTTATGCACTGGTGAATGTGAAACATCCAAATGTCTTCCTATCTTTCTTTGAGGAACATTGTTTTTAAACATTTCAATAATTTTCTCACGTATTTGTTGGCAAACTGGCGATTCTCGGCCCATCTTTGCTCCTAAAGGATTAGACCTTTCTTGGATGCTGCTTTTGTACCAAATCATAATTACAATCACCTGTTGACATCACCTGTTTCAAATCATTATTTAACCATTTTACCTCATTACTAGCCCTAAATTGCTCCTGTCCCAACTTTTTTTGAAATGTGTTGCAGGTCTGAATGACAGGAAAGGATGCATATTTACAAATGACATGAAGTTGACCAGACAAAACATGAAATATTTTTGTTCATATTGTCTGCAATGAAATACAAGTCAAAGTAAATTTAGAAATCACTTTTTTTCTTTTTTTTTTTTTTTGCATTTTCCATACTGTCCCAACTTTTTCTGATTTGGGGTTGTAGAATTAGTATATGTACATATATTAAAATATTCATATGATGAATTTTTCTATGGTACTGTAGGGCCATATGTGATCATTATATGTCCAATTTATATATGCAAGTTTATTCACAGGATATATATGCAGACATTCAGTATGCTTATATGATTTTAAAGAGGTTTTCTATAGGTTTATACCATGCACAGTATGAATATTGAAGCTTGCGTTCTGCAAGTGAGCAGCGCCTAGTGGTGCCATCTCAAAGAGGCATGAAATCCCTCACTAGGACCTTTTCCTGGACCGTTCCCACCTGGTGGAATGACCTGCCTGTCTCAGTTCGAGCAGCCGAGTCTGTAGCCATTTTCAAAAAACATCTCAAGACACTTCTTTTCCAGCAGCACTTGACCAATAAAGAATAGCACTTATCACTCTATTCGTTTCTGTTTGTTATTTAAAAAAAAAAAAAAAAAAAAAACTGTCCTGTGTTTTGTGTTTCGTGAGACTTGTTACAGCGCTTGCATATTGTTGCCCTTGACTAGTGTTGGTTGCTTCTATTACTCTCATTTGTAAGTCGCTTTGGATAAAAGCGTCTGCTAAATGACTAAATGTAAAATGTAAATGTAAATATGCAAGTTAAATCACAGTATATGCAAACATTCAGTATGCTTATAGGATTTTATAAAGGTTTTCTATAGGTTTATACATATGTGAAATACCTATAGTTAATGAGTAAATGTACATAGGCCTATATTTTTTTATGGTACTGTATGTTAAGACCATATATGTCAACATATGTTTTATATATGGAATATATGTATATGACGATATATGGAATTGTTCCAATTTCTAATAGGTTTCATACACGTTTTTAGCATACAGTATATTACATATATTGATATTCCATATATGTACATATATTGCATTTCTGTATGAGTATATACACACACATAAAAAGACAACAAACAGACAATACTGAAAATTCACAGCTCATGTTGAAATTGATTTCCTGTGTCTTACAAAAGTCAATGTCTTCTTGCCTTGTTTCAATACTTGGCCTGCTTGACCTTTCCTTCTCATCTTCCTTTGGCTGAATTTACTCCTTAGTGTTGGTCTGTGGCCTTTTCAACGTTCTGTGTCCAAAGCAGCTCACATTACACGTCCCAACATGATGACAAACCAATCGTACATTTAAAAAACACTCAGACTTTGTGTGAATGTAGAGGACTTTTGCTGATGCCAAAATAACACACACACAAACTTTACCCATCCTAACAACAACCTGATAAGATGCAGTCTCTTATGAGGTTTTCACTTTCTGCTAAACAACCAACAGACAGCGAGGCAGCTCACTGGCCAATATGTCGTTTAGAGGCTTTTTTATTGAATCATTGACAAACTTTTTATGCAAAGATCGCAAATTTATTCACAGCATTAATGTTTGTGCAGTCCACGTTCATTTCTGGTGTTTATTTCCCTGGCATCTGTTGGGCTCTCAGTGCCGCTGTCACCACAGTCTGTCAGGCGCAGTCTCACGCTGGGCTAATTGTTCATGGGAAGCTGTGTTTTTATCTCGCATTAACCACGCCTCTAATGACAGACAGCGAGACAGCTACACGTGTCTGACCTCTCGCACCAGAGCGGCTGTCTGTCACCGCACGCGCCACTCACTGCAAACAAAACACTCAACATGTGGAGTTTGCCAACTTAAGCATCCCCGTTTCTCAGTCATTCCTAGTGCTTTGACCAAATCTCTGACTGAGATCTATCTGATCCATAACTGTACATTATTGTTTATCACTCGGATGGGTGGGAAAAGAGACAAGAAAGACAAGTCACATTTATTCATATAATGCTTTAATGACCATGTCATTTACTAAAAGTGGTTTGGTTTAAACCTGTTTGGTTCAGTTAAAAGCGAATAACTCTCCCCATAGAAATAATGGTAACACTTTATTTTTTGTCCTTGACTGTTGGGTAAGGACGCTGGGTTGAGACTGTTGCTGGGTTGAGATGCTGGGTTGAGACTGTTGGGTAAGGACGCTGGGTTGAGACTGTTGGGTAAGGATGCTGGGTTGAGACTGTTGGGTAAGGATGCTGGGTTGAGACTGTTGGGTAAGGGCGCTGGGTTGAGACTGTTGGGTAAGGATGCTGGGTTGAGACTGTTGGGTAAGGGCGCTGGGTTGAGACTGTTGGGTAAGGCAGCTGGGTTGAGACTGTTGGGTAAGGCAGCTGGGTTGAGACTGTTGGGTAAGGACGCTGGGTTGAGACTGTTGGGTAAGGACGCTGGGTTGAGACTGTTGGGTAAGGACGCTGGGTTGAGACTGTTGGGTAAGGCAGCTGGGTTGAGACTGTTGGGTAAGGACGCTGGGTTGAGACTGTTGGGTAAGGCAGCTGGGTTGAGACTGTTGGGTAAGGACGCCGGGTTGAGACTGTTGGGTAAGGACGCCGGGTTGAGACTGTTGGGTAAAGATGCTGGGTTGAGACTGTTGGGTAAGGACGCTGGGTTGAGTCTGTTGGGTAAGGACGCTGGGTTGAGACTGTTGGGTAAGGACGCTGGGGTGAGACTGTTGGGTAAGGCAGCTGGTGAGACTGTTGGGTAAGGATGCTGGGTTGAGACTGTTGGGTAAGGACGCTGGGTTGAGACTGTTGGGTAAGGATGCTGGGTTGAGACTGTTGGGTAAGGGCGCTGGGTTGAGACTGTTGGGTAAGGCAGCTGGGTTGAGACTGTTGGGTAAGGCAGCTGGGTTGAGACTGTTGGGTAAGGACGCTGGGTTGAGACTGTTGGGTAAGGACGCTGGGTTGAGACTGTTGGGTAAGGACGCTGGGTTGAGACTGTTGGTTAAGGACGCTGGGTTGAGACTGTTGGGTAAGGGCGCTGGGTTGAGACTGTTGGGTAAGGACGCTGGGTTGAGACTGTTGGGTAAGGACGCTGGGTTGAGACTGTTGGGTAAGGCAGCTGGGTTGAGACTGTTGGGTAAGGATGCCGGGTTGAGACAGTTGGGTGAGGACGCCGGGTTGAGACAGTTGGGTGAGGACGCCGGGTTGAGACTGTTGGGTAAGGACGCTGGGTTGAGACTGTTGGGTAAGGGCGCTGTGTTGAGACTGTTGGGTAAGGCAGCTGGGTTGAGACTGTTGGGTAAGGACGCCGGGTTGAGACTGTTGGGTAAGGATACTGGGTTGAGACTGTTGGGTAAGGCAGCTGGGTTGAGACTGTTGGGTAAGGCAGCTGGGTTGAGACTGTTGGGTAAGGACGCCGGGTTGAGACTGTTGGGTAAGGACGCTGGGTTGAGACTGTTGGGTAAGGCAGCTGGGTTGAGACTGTTGTGTAAGGACACTGGGTTGAGACTGTTGGGTAAGGACGCTGGGTTGAGACTGTTGGGTAAGGCAGCTGGGTTGAGATTGTTGGGTAAGGACGCCAGGTTGAGACAGTTGGGTAAGGATGCTGGGTTGAGACAGTTGGGTGAGGACGCCGGGTTGAGACTTTTGGGTAAGGCAGCTGGGTTGAGACTGTTGGGTAAGGACGCTGGGTTGAGACTGTTGGAGTAAGGGCGCCGGGTTGAGACTGTTGGGTAAGGACGCTGGGTTGAGACTGTTGGGTAAGGATGCTGGGTTGAGACTGTTGGGTAAGGCAGCTGGGTTGAGACTGTTGGGTAAGGACGCCGGGTTGAGACTGTTGGGTAAGGCAGCTGGGTTGAGACTGTTGGGTGGGGCGCCGGGTTGAGGCTGTTGGGTAAGGACGCTGGGTTGAGACTGTTGGGTAAGGGACGCGGGTTGAGACTGTTGGAGTAGGACGCTGGGTTGAGGCTGTTGGGTAAGGCAGCTGGGTTGAGACTGTTGGAGTAAGGGCGCCGGGTTGAGGCTGTTGGGTAAGGCAGCTGGGTTGAGACTGTTGGGTAAGGGCGCCGGGTTGAGGCTGTTGGGTAAGGGACGCTGGGTTGAGACTGTTGGGTAAGGCAGCTGGGTTGAGACTGTTGGATAAGGATACTGGGTTGAGACTGTTGGGTGGGACGCTGGGTTGAGACTGTTGGGTAAGGGCGCTGGGTTGAGACTGTTGGGTAAGGATGCTGGGTTGAGACTGTTGGGTAAGGACGCCGGGTTGAGACTGTTGGATAAGGATACTGGGTTGAGACTGTTGGGTAAGGGCGCCGGGTTGAGGCTGTTGGGTAAGGCAGCTGGGTTGAGACTGTTGGATAAGGATACTGGGTTGAGACTGTTGGGTAAGGACGCTGGGTTGAGACTGTTGGGTAAGGCAGCTGGGTTGAGACTGTTGGGTAAGGATGCTGGGTTGAGACTGTTGGGTAAGGCAGCTGGGTTGAGACTGTTGGGTAAGGATACTGGGTTGAGACTGTTGGGTAAGGACGCCGGGTTGAGACTGTTGGATAAGGACGCCGGGTTTTTGGCTCCAATTCTCACTATGAACAAGTTGCTTATTATCATACTAAGATATTAGCTGTTTATTAGCACTCATAAAGCACATATTAATGCCTTATTCTGCATGATCATATTCTACATCCCATAATCTAAACTGAACAACTACCTTACTAACTATTAATAAGCAGTAACTATGAGTTTTTTTAAGCAAGTTTGACCAAAGTATATATTTTTTTCAGTGCAACTTCGCAATTATAAACAGGAAAACAGTTTTAAAAATGCCTTCCATTTCAACTATAAGCAGCTCTGCAGAAGATGATAGTGGTTATTCAGCTCAATTCAAATGTGTCTGAGTATAATCTGTAATATGACTGCAATGCATTTAAGGTATACACAAATGTCTATCAGTTCTCCCTGGGAATCTGAGCTCATCATTAGAAGCTCCCGCTCTACTGTTTGAGCGACAGCAATGCTTTTATTAATGTTTTGCTCTTTTAGCATTGTCACCTGTTGAAGCTGTACGATCTAAAGGCATCAGCACAGCCTTGTCAAACACGCACTGATATCTCCACGTAGGAGTCCCAATGATCCGTCGCACGCGTCCCCCATCTGCCAGGACTTCATAGAGGGACACAGATGGAGCTCCAGAGCTTTCATTGAAGTGGATCCGGAGCAAATGGAGCCGAACACACCAGCACAGGTGAGACGAAATCAGCCATGAGAACATGTAGAACGCACTTACTGCAGGGCTTCAACCAACAAAGAGTGAAATGCAATCTTTTCCTTATAAACGGCAAAAAATACAAACTGCGCCAGTTTGTATAATGAAAGTATTTTCTGGGTGTATAGATTAAATTCACATAGAAAACAACTGGGAATCTGCACACCAAGCAAGTTCAAAGAGAACTTCAGAAGATTTACATATAAAGTCACAAAAAAATACAAAAGTGAGAAAATGAAAAATACAGTATATGTTTCAGTCCATCTTGGACTAGCTTCAGTGCGTTAACCTCTTCAATATAAGTCAACTACATATATTCAGACACAGTTTGAGGCAATTTTTCATAGGTTTCAGTCACATAAATGGCGACCCGCAGGGAAAATCATCCATTGAATTGCAGCACAAGCCTCGAATTTCAAACCACGAACATTTAGATCACCTCTTAAAAGCAGAAAAACTAAAACATGCCAACAAAATATTTAAATCACTAAAAACTGTGGGAAACACAAACTCTTTTTGTCAAAAACACAAAACTGCACGTTGCGTATATACATTCGGGGTTTATATGCTCACCTATCTATAGTATGCATCATCAATGAGGTGTATATTGAATTGAATCTTAACGCATTAGTACTTGGTACAAACCTGGTAAAAATGGCGGCCAATGGAGGAAAGCCTTGTTTTTCTCTCCAAGTGGGCGTTACTCTACGGGGGTGGCGCCACGTCCAACTATGAATTGGAGACACCAGATAATGATCAAAATTAGTAGGATACTGATTAATTAATTACCCAGTAAGTGAATAATATGTAAATCCCATGGACATGGGTGGAGTTCTCCATGCACATGCAAAAGCTACAACAGGACGATGGGAAAGACATCTATAAAAAAAAACGAGAAATATTTATTGTCTCATTGAGTCCAAACGGTTGCTCAGTTTTAATGTTAATTGATTTTCACACTGCAATAGTCTTTGCTCAATGTATTAGAATATAATAGAATAATAGATAATAGAATATCTGCAGGAGAAATTAACTCAATTAACCCTGTGCAATACTGTACAAAAAAAGGCTGGCGACCAGAGATTAAGGATCACAACAATCTTTTGCCTTATAAATCACCGCCACGGTTGATCTCATCTGGCCTCTATTTTCTGCACAAAAACAGAAAGGAAAAACCTCAGGAAAGGAAGCCAAAGGATGCGACAGCGAGGTGAGAAAAACAGCGGCTGCCTCAGACAGAAAAAAGACATATAACTTTAATAGTATCCTTTAACATCTCCTTAACCTGGCGAGCGGGACTCCCCTCGGCCCCCTCCAACCCGCAGCCCTGGGCGCCGCTCCCTCGAGGGCTGTTTGATTCTCCTGTCAGGGGGGCCGCAGGCGGCGGGCCGCTGATGAGCTGCTCAGGCCACCGTGAAATGCACCATAACCTGCCAGCGCGAGCCGCCCGGGCGAGATTGCCGTATTTACTTTTTAATCTGGCCGCCTTAATACACACGATAAAAACTTTGTCACATTAGATGGTGACAGATGGGCCCGGAGATGTTATTGCTGGTCCGGGGCCCCGCAGCTGGGTGGCTTGTGAGGGGAAACACGGCATTGCGGGATGGTTTCGGGGGAAGGGTGAGAAAACGGCAGGAGGGAGGCGGGTGATCGCGCTCGGCCCAATCACGATAATTTTTCATCACTCCAATTACATTGTTGAGCGCGCTGCCACACACACACAAACACACATACACACACACACAGCGATGCTACTTCCAGTTCAGTGACATCAATAAGATAAAATGAGGTCTCTTACACACAGTCCATTTTCTCTTAAACAAGGCCTAGGCTATGTTTGAACTGGAATACAGACACACTACCTACTGAGCACTTTATACTGCAAACCCCCTACTATAAGCATTAAACACACCATGCTGCACTGTTCAGTGGAATTTTTCCTGTGATTTTTCCTCTAACCTTTATAAAAATATAATTGAGCTACGTTTTATTTTATTTCAAATTGTCTATGGTTTAGTTTACTATAATAACCCTGATTGTTTTTGAATGTACACACCAAAGAGAGTGAATTTCTCCAACAAAAAACACTCAATCTTGTTTGTAGTCCTGCCATTATTTCCATGGCATTGCTACAGTTAAAAGATGTCGTTATCCTAACTGGTCATCTAGATGTGATACTGTTTACAGCTGCTCATGAATCAACAGGAGCTGAAACTTGGTTAAGGTAAGGGGTTTAACATCTATGACACAAGCTGCAAGCGGTTAACCAATCACAACAGACTTTGGTCAGCTGAGCAATCAGAGCCGACTATGCTATCTGGAAAAGCTGACGTGGGAAAATTGAATATCACTGGACTCGGCATGTTGCCCAGAATCTATCTAATCTCTTTTATGATTTTTGGGCAAAAATAGCAATTTTTTAAATCTCCGGACCACTAGGTGGCACTGTGCTCAAACACTGCACATTGCCTCAGATCATACTTGTGAGGACATGTTCCAAGTTTGGTCCAAATGCGTTAAAGCGTTGCGGAGATACAGCCTCACATCTATTTTCTCAAGCACTACGTAAAATTAGTTCGCAAAATTTTCAAGAACAGTTGGCTGTCTAGGACGAGTTCAAATGTTTCCCAAAATTAAAAATGGCGGCGATTTTCTATGATGGAAGATGCCAATATAGGGTGCAATGGAATTGTTATAAGCCAAGAAAAAAGAATTTTGTTTTTAGAGTTTCTAAAGTTATTAGCATAAATAGCAAACAGTCTGGGAGGAGTTTGAAAAAGTAGGTACTGCAAGAAAATCAAAATGCCAGACAGAAAGTTCGGCCAAATATGGCTAAATTAATATCCATGTTCTCAGCATGACCCAAAGAATCTATTAAGGTCAGTTTCATCATATTTTAAAATGATTAGCATTTTTGTACATTTCATTATAAATTTTGACCATAAGGTGGCGCATCCCGAAACCTTTTGAGTACCTTCAGGGCATGGTGCTGAAGACACATACCTTCATAAAGAGTTTCATAATGTTTTCTTAAAATATAGCATTTTACAACAAAATAAAAATGGCTGATGGGAAAATGGCCGATATTGGGAAACTGGGTATATCGTTCAACTCATTATGCTATACCGAATCTAAAGAGACCTAAATAGTTTTGTGATTTTTGGTCACAGCTTTCAGAAGTTATAAGTAAAAACAGCCATTTTTCATATATCCTGACCACTAGGTGGCACTGCGCCGAAATGGTTAGTATAACTCACACCAAGTTTGGCCAGAACACGTTAAAGCGTTGCGGATATATATATAGCCTCACTTTCATTTTGGTGTGCTCTCTGTCAAATTTGTTTGCTCTTTATTCGAAAACGGTGTAACGAATCAACTTGAATTCTTTAACTATTTGTCGACATGGTCTGAAGATGATCTGGTTCTATTTTCATGAAAATCAGAGCAACAGCCTAGGAGGAAAAATGTTCATGTTGGAAAAGAATGCTATTATGTAGTGCTTTATTGGACAGTTGGTGGCGCTAGAGCGATTGAGTTAGAGACTCCAAAACAGTTATGATGACAGTTCAGACTGTCCTCTATCAGTGTGCCAAATTTCCGAACTTTCCCACAAGCGGTTCTACGGAGACTCCCAGAGCAGAAGAAGAAGAACGCCAACGGATACATTAGATGCCTACGCACCTTTGGTGCTTGGCCCCTAATTCACTTGCAGCAACTTTAATCACTATTCCTCAGCATTTTTTGTAAATGATATTGTGGTTTCACCAAAAAACTTTGGGTTGAATAAACACAAATCCGAACAGTGCTGTATTGTCACAACAGGAGCATAACGTTTATGCCCCATATGCATCCACAGCTGGCAATATAATCACTGAACATTTGTTTTTATTAATTCTTTCTTCCTCTCAGTCCATTGCATTTCCCTCTGCCTGTCTCTCTCTGCCTCGAGCGGCCCTAGTTTACAAACTCCGATTCCCATTTCCCTGTCTTTAATTTCTGGCTAAATGTAATAAGCGGTTTGTTTGTGAAATGAATGTGGTCGGTAATCAGGAAAGCGCTGAACAGCTGCTGAGGCCGCGGCACATTGAACCATCACCCCGTCTCTCCGTCTCTGTGTCGCTCTCTCCCGAGTGCCGTGCTGGCGTAAGCCGCTAATGAAAAGAATGTAGTCACAGATCTCATTTTTCAGGCAATTCTTGTGTAAACGGGAGATTTTCCAGACTATGCGCTCTGCTGTGAAGGGGCTCCCATAAATCAAGCGGGCCCCGACTCCTCCTCGACTGTGACGCCACGCGCTGCTTGACACAGATGTGCGTCTCTCACACACAATCCCAACGATATGCAAAAGCATGCTGGGAAAATACACTGCCCATTCGATTAATGCTACAAAAATGATTCAGGTAGTCCCAAATCATATTTAAGTAGATTGGACACAAATAGAAACAAACTGTTCTGCAATTATGTTGGTTTAACTCATTTAAATTAAAGTGTAAAGGGATGATTTAGTTGTTTAATTGTTAAAAACGTATTGATATATTGTCCTAACCAACCCCTAACCCAAAACAAAACCTCTTAAAATATTTAACCTAATTTGCTTCCATATATAATCAAGTAGGCTATATTAAATTCAGTGTTCTTGGAAAGATGTTCTTTCGGTAAATATAGTGATAATTTTCGGTCATTTTGCCATTAGCCAAAACGATTCGATCTGGAACAAGTTATAGATTAATAAGACCATAGCCCGTTTGATATACCCAAAATTGAATAATACCTCATGTTTAATCACAAGAGCTCTATCTACATAAGAGCAGCAGCAAATTTCCGAAGGCCTGTCCGAGATGAAGCTGTTCTCAGCGGGTACATGAGCGCTGAACGGCTGCTGACACTTGCATCTGCAAAACTGTCTAAACAAACGGTCAAATAGGACTTATTTTATATACATGTTGCATATCTGAGGTCTAAATCACTACATTCTCACCTAAAAAACTCTTTTAACTACATACCGTAACACTGCAACAGTGGTATTTGTAAAAAGACGATGTGTTCTCGTCTGTGAGAAATGCTGCCAGTGGAGAAACGGTTCCAGTGCGGATACTGGGAGAATATCACATGGCTCTCAGCCAATCAGATTCCAGAACCAGAATCAACAGTTTTATAATAATATAATATAATATATTTTAGCATTAAAAAAATCAATATAGGTCGACCACTGTGGAAATAAGCTAACATCTTTGCAAAAGAAGAAATGTCAATACATTCAAAACACCATGAGGCAAAACTATCATGTCATTCCAAAATCACAAAGACAATACTTCCATTGGAGATAAATAACCTTGCAAAGAACACAAGTATATAAACCAATCTCCTACCACTTTATTAAAATCAAACCATATACTGATCATTTTTTAAATCTTCTCTTCATATTACCTTTATTCTCAGAGGAGACAGCGGAAATTCATTAACATGCTTAAAATCAGCAGCAGAACTGAACTTCATCAGATCCTCCCTACTAATATACTAATACAACAACCCCCACCCCCGCCACACACACACACACACACACACACACACCGCCTTAGGCAAGGCAACCGGTCGGTAATGCCTGCCTGCCTGCATGCAAGCCACTGAAATGGGTCATTTTTTAATTAAATACAATATTAATTACTGCGAGCATCATTAACGATATGTGAGATTTGACTAATTAGTGTAATAGTTTTGGAGTCACGCTCATTAAATATGAAAATTACAGCGGTCTGAAGAATCGCTTTCGTGATCAATCTTGTATGGACAGAAGGGAAATGATTTAGAGAGGCGCTTTTATTGTACAATTATCTTCATTACAACTCTGCCATACTTGAAGAGCAAGAGAGAGAGAGGCGGGTATCGCAGGGCCCCGCAGTGCTCCTGCCTCCCTCTCAATGCTTTAAGAGACTTCTGTGATGGGGACGCTGTTTGTTGGATGCGCCATGTGATAAGTTCAGTCACGCTTGTTTGGCCCGAGGTGCTGTTCTGATTGGCGAACCAAGCGGTTCAGATTGACTTTAAATATGCTGTCGGTGCGCGTGATAAATCTGCCAACAACAAGCCAATGTGTAGGTTTCACAACAGGGCTAATATAGCTAGTTAACTAAAACTAAAATCATTTGAATGTCAAACATAACAGTATTATACTCTAACAGTGTTGGGCTTGTTACTTAAAAAAAGTAATTAGTTATAGTTACTTCTTACAAATAGTAACTGAGTAAGTAACTGAGTTACATCATCATAAAAGTAACTAATTACCAGGGAAAGTAACTACTGAGTTACTTTTTTTTTTTTTCAAAACTTGGATGCCCCCAATAATAAATATGTTAAATAAATGAGTTGGAAATAAAATAGAATATGAAATTGAATAAATTATTATTATAAAACATTACTATTGTAATGTTGCTGTGGGACAATGGGATGTCCTGATTCATCCATCGAGTTGTTTAAGAATCATTGAAAAATGTGATGTGCAATGTATATCCCAGCTGGCATTTTAACATTGAGTCACTGTTGAATCAACGTCAGGTGAACCATAATAACCGGTGGATAACCGTTGAATTTTGTTTAGATTTTGCAAATATTTTCAACCATCCATCCATCCATCCATCCATCTAACCAGTCAACAAAATGTTTATGGTTGTAAAAATAATATTGATTTGACATACAGCTCAGAAATTGTTGATATTCCTATGTTGAATCTGTGGTGAATTAACAACACCACTTCAACTATTTGGTGTCCAACGTTGTTTTGACGTTGAATTAATGTTTTTTCATAAACTGACATTATTTCAACCACTTTTAAACGTTTAATGTCAGTAGAATGAGATGTTTTTTTACCTTTGATGCATGTAAGCCTGTTGTTGGAGACATCCAAGACAAAATTAGGAAACTTTAAAATATAATAATAATAATAATAATACATTTAATTTGTAACGCGATTTATATTAAACAAAATCTCAAAATGTTATAGATCTAAAAAAATTAAAAATGTAAAATAAAAACTGAAACACAAATAATTAAGAAGTAACAAATCTTTTAGCTCTGCTTAAAAGGTGGGTTTTAAGACCACATTTAAAAGCATCTACAGTCTGTGGGGTCCGAAAGTGGTCAGGGAAAGGCCCGATCTCCCATAGTACGGAGTTTGGTCCTGGGAGTCCTGAGAAGATGTGTGGATGTTTGTGTGGTGAGGAGTTCCTTGAGATAGGTGGGTGCGTCACCATGGATGCACTGGTGAGTAAGGAGGGAGATGTTATACTTGATCCTGAGCGAGACAGGAAGCCAGTGGAGGGTTTGCGCACCCTCATCAGGATCCTAGCAGCGCTGTTCTGAATATACTACAGCTTCCGGAGATTTTTGCCAGGGATGCCGATAAGGAGTGCATTGCAGTAGTCCAGCCTGGAGGAGACAAAGGCATGGACAAGCTTCTCCGCATCTGCCAGTGTTAATATGGGACGAAGTTTGGCAATGTTTCTAAGGTGGAAGAAGAAGGTCTTACACAGATGTTTGATGTGAGCTTCAAAAGTGAGTTGCGATTCCATTCTGACCCCCAGGTTGGTGACTGATGAAGAAAGTGGAATGTCCTGATCAGAGAAAGCAATGCTGGTGATGATGGATTTCCGGACCTGAAGTGGAGTGCCGACTAGGATCGCTTCAGTCTTGGAGCTGTTTAGCTGCAGAAAGTTTAGCTTCATCTAAGCCTTTATCTCATCCAGGCAAGTGTTCAAAGTGGATGGAGTGAGGTCAGCAGAGGGGGAAGAATTTGTCCTCAGGTAAAGTTGAGTGTCATCAGCATAGCAGTGAAAAGAAATCCCATGCCGGCAGATGACACGGACAAGGGGGAGCATGTAGAGGATGAACAGGATGGGGCCGAGCACTGAGCCTTGAGGGACACCGCAGGTGACGTCATGTGATAGGGATGTAGCTTCACCCAACACAACATATTCAGTTTTCCCGGTAAAGTAAGATGCAAACCAGTTGTGGACCGAGTCAAAGAGACCAATGGTGGAATGTAAACAGTGAAGGAGGATGTTATGATCAACAGTGTCGAAAGCTGTAGTCCAGGAGGATGAGAAGGGATGGGGAACCAGCATCTGCCACCATCAATAGGTCGTTTGTGACCCTGACCAAAGCTGTTTCTGTGCTGTGTCCTGTGCGGAAACCAGACTGAAATTTCTCAAATAAATTGTTTTGTTCCAAATGGACCTGAAGATGTGCAGCAACAACTTTTTCCAGCACCTTAGAGAGGTATCGAAGGTTGGAGATAGGTCTGTAGTTGTCAATGACATCTGGGTCTAAAGTGTTTTTTTAAGAAGTGGTCTGATGATAGCAGTTTTTAGTGATGAAGGAACGTGGCCAGCCTGGAGGGAATGATCAATGATCTTGGTTATAAAGGGACTTAAGACACAGAGGTTAGATTTGACCAAGGCTGTGGGAAAAGGATCCAGTGCACAGGTGGATGGTTTCATCTTTCTGATGATGTCCTCAACCTCGCGCTGTGTGATGATGGAGAAGCAGCAGAGATGTTGGAAGGTCCCAGGCTGTGGATCAACAGTCGGGACAGGCAGATCGGAGGTGCTAGATACAGGTGCAAGTGGATGTTGTCTACTTTGTTCCTAAAAAAGATCATGAACTTATTGCACCTCTCTTCCGTGGCTTCTGAAAGAGAGCGAGTTTGCAGTTTGAGGATGTGATTTATAGTGGAGAAAAGATTTTTGAACAGTGAGTCCTGAGAGCTTGAGACGCCTCTCAAGCACACGCCCAATATATAAAATATAAATATAATATTAAAAAATGTGAAATACAGGCTGCGTCCGAAATCGCGTACTATGTTGATTAGACTAATGCGGGTGTGCATTTCACTTTCCGCTTTCACTGCGTGCTATATTTATATAATTTAATATAGTTAATGTGATATTGATTTTATTCAAGTTTACTAAACAAGAAGTTAATATTAAGTGACTTACAGTTTAGACTTCCATATTGCCTGTTTTTGCTCTATTTCGCCACGAAAAATAGTTCAAAACAAACACACAGCACTGTATCTGCGTCTCTGAGCAACACACAGCGGTGTTTTCATACTGAACCAGCTTTTTGAACGAATCAATTGAATCAATGATTCAATGACTACGATAGATAAAGAGAGTCAAATGCTTCGTTCACCACAGAATATGAAGAATATCATAAACTTTAGGAGTCAGCTGACAATGGCAGTCCTACACCTGCCAAAGTACCAGCACAAAAACACACTCAGCAAAATATCGTCTAATTATCGTTATCGAGACAATATCACACACCCCTACCACAAACACATGTAAATATGAATCTTTTATAAAAAATAAAAATTCCTATGGGAAACACAGAATGGTCATATTTCATCATCAGTCAATCCACTGAAACATTTTGCATTGACACAGGGCGATTACTTCTTTACATTTTGATGTGCTTAATGTAACTATTATTAAATATCAGTCTGCTGTTGTTTGTTGTATTCCTCATGTATTCCTCATTTCACTTTGGATAAAAGCATCTCTCCATGAATGCATGTCAATGTAAAGGGGAATAAGGTTTAGTGATCTTTTCAACTTCCAGAGTACAGACACAAACGATACAGTGTTAACTTTGTTCCATGTTTATCATCCAGGAGTTCGTCGGGAGAAATCAAGCAGAATAACCTGAGAATCAGTGCTTTGAAGAAGAGGCTGCATTTGGAGGGAGTTACACTGTCCTAACAAATGACCCTTAAAGTCCTACACCCTAAACCAAACCATGACCTTTACCAAGTCCTCTGCTATCTGCAGATCATACCAACTACAACAAGCTGTCACGAGACTGTGTTTGTTCAGAGCTGCACTGTCAAAAGTGCTAATTGTTACCAATTTAATTTGTTTTGTTGGTATAAATCGATGTATTCAGTGTTGGTTCAGTGATGTCAACTTTAATCAACTAGTTAATTTAGATGTTACCATGTTTTTCACTACGTGTGGTCGAGAGCGAGATCATTTGATCCTCGGGAGTGATGAGAAATGTTCATATGGAGATTTTTGACTTCATTATCTTGTGTGTTTTTTGCAGTTACTCTGATAACAACGAGTTTCGATTGTTGAATATTTGTGCAATTTCACAGACAAAGACAAACGCTAATCACGCTGTAGCTCGTGGAAATGGTGCTATCAAAACACTTCCCTCGGCGTCTTGCATGAGATCTGAAAAGTTTGTGGTCGGGAGCCGCAGTTCTCCCGCGAGTAAAGTGAATCATGGGTGACCTTGTATCTTTGATGTCTTCTTTTTAGCATAAATACATCTCCCTGGCGCTTTAAATACATGCAATAATGCTATCGCCTCGGGATTCAAGTCCACTCATAATATTGTAATGCTCACCTCCAGTCGAGGTGCCCGATAACCAACGCTTTATCACATTTCATTTATTTTGTATTTTATACGGCCTCTGTCTTTGTGAAACGATTGCACCTGTTTTGATCTGATTAATTTTGTGCGAGCTCAAACAATTATTTCTCATCTTTATCAGTTAAAGGAATCACCCTCCTTTTATGGGTATCATTTATAACAAGCAGACAGCTACCTGTTTATTAGAATTTCAAGCAGCATATCGCCACTGAGATCTTTCGCCGTCCATATTTACATTTCAACTTTGGCTAAACAAGCATGACAAATACACACACACACACACACACGCCGCAGCAGGCCTCATTTTAATACGGCGCTCTCTCCCCCGTTCAGACGGCTCGGACTTTATGCAGAAGTTGTCGGCTGGAGCGCGAGTCCAGGGACCTGACAGCGTGCCAGAGAAGGGCTTTGAGTCGGCGTTATGCTCAGAATGAGCGTGTTGCCGATTACAGGTGCGTGTCGATCAGTGTGTGTGTGTGAGCGTCTGTTCGCGTGTGTGTGTGTGTGTGTGTGCGGACGGCCGACAGAAAGAGGGACAGAGATCATGACCCCGGGAAATGCAGCCACGGCTCTGAGGCGCAGGCTAGGAATACAAACATATTTGCATGTGCCACGGCCGGAGCCGCATTTGACATCTCAACAGCTGTTAATTATGAATTGGCCTGCCGAGAAGTCGACAGAGCTGTGAATATGCAAAACGAGGAGGAGCGGCCAGGGCCCGTCCAGCACACGCGTGTCAACTCCCACCCCGCGCCCGCGGCTCCCGGAAACGTCAATCATTCCGTGTTGGGAAACTTCCACAGATTTCTCTGGATGAACAGGAAAGAAAAGGTTTTAGGCGCTTCCGAACCTTTTCAGATTTAATTTGAGCAAAATTCATTTAGTTTTAATTCGTTTTTGTTTTACACCTGTAAACTTACTTTATCGCTAGAAATAAACATAAAAGTATTATGCAATCATTCACGACATTTCTCCTTATATAGAACGTTTTGGGGTTCTTTTGAGAAAATATAAATATAATATAAAATATGGGGCACTTTAAAAAATGTGAAATACAGGCTGCGTTTGAAATCGCGTACTATGTGTGTAGGTTATATAAATTATATTTTAATGACTGGTAAGACATCTTCCTCCACTAACACATGTAATTATGAGTCTTTTATTGAAGAAAAAATAAAATAAAATTCCTATGGGAAACACAGAATGGTCATATTTCATCATCAGTCAATCCACTGAAACATTTTGCATTGACACAGGGCGATTACTTCTTTACATTTTGATGTGCTTAATGTAACTATTATTAAATATCAGTCTGCTGTTGTTTGTTGTATTCCTCATGTATTCCTCATTTCACTTTGGATAAAAGCATCTCTCCATGAATGCATGTCAATGTAAAGGTGAATAAGGTTTAGTGATCTATTCAACTTCCAGAGTACAGACACAAACGATACAGTGTTAACTTTGTTGCATGTTTATCATCCAGGAGTTCGTCGGGAGAAATCAAGCAGAATAACCTGAGAATCAGTGCTTTGAAGAAGAGGCTGCATTTGGAGGGAGTTACACTGTCCTAACAAATGACCCTTAAAGTCCTACACCCTAAACCAAACCATGACCTTTACCAAGTCCTCTGCTATCTGCAGATCATACGATGCACACCTGAGTTGGGAAACTTCCACAGATTTCTCTGGATGAACAGGAAAGAAAAGGTTTTAGGCGCTTCCGAACCTTTTCGGATTTAATTTTAGCAAAATTCATTTAGTTTTAATTCGTTTTTGTTTTACTTACATTTTTATGAATTAAACACCTGAAAACATGCTTTATCGCTAGAAATAAATTGAAATAAACATAAAAGTATTATGCAATCATTCACGACATTCCCAAATGGAAACTTATTGGAAACTTCATATCCGGTTATGCCGTGGGGGAAAACAACCCATTTGAATGAACGCGCGTAGACCGTGTTGGACACTTTATCTTTACTTTTTGTAATGAATATGATTTATTTTTGTTTGGTGCAGTGCTGAAAAGTTGCTGTGTGGTGTTCTGCACCTCTAGTAAGTAAAAAAAAAACCCTGATCTGAGCTAAATAGCAGACGGAGCCGTTCGTCAATTCCGAAAGCCAGTGCAATTCGTCCATTACAGTTAAACATTTGCACTACATGATGTATTATTATAAATATGAAAAAATAAGATATTTCATTACTGCAAGACAAAAGTTTGCTTAACCAAAACAACAGTATATAGCACAAGACAAGTTCATGATTATTTTAAAACGTTCAATGAATTACATACATAGGCCTACATTAAATCCATTACATTCAGGAACAATGAATAAACATCTTTACCTGATTTATGAAGAAGGCAAGTAATATTTGTTGGAGCAGGGCACATTTTGATGAGAAAATGACACCTCTGACCATTGCGTTGGGTCGTTTGTCCAGTCACAGATACTGTACGGACAACCCCACCCAATGCGGCTCAGTTTTTCTATGTATCTTGCTCTGCCAAGCAGCAGAAGTGATTCTATATAGGCTATACTGGGTTAACGCCATCCATTTCCAGTATGGGGAATGGATTGTTTCCCCCCATGCCATGCCCCAGCTATGACACGACGCCGACCAAGTCTATTGGAGCTTTTTTTCTTAAAGGGCACCTATTATGCCCCTTTTAACAAGATGTAATATAAGTCTCAGGTGTCCCCAGAGTGTGGCTGTGAAGCTTCAGATCAAAATTCCTCACAGATCATCTAATATATCATTTTGAAAATGGCAATTTTGAGGTTTAAGAAAAATGAGCTGTTCTGTGCGTGGCTCCTTTAATGCAAATGAGCTGCTGCTCCCCACCCGAGAGGGCGGAGCTTACACATCTCATTCACAGCAGTGAACACACCAATGAAAACTGAGACATGATATCTGTGTGTTTTAATGATCATCTCTAACAGACACGGTCATGTGACATTGCAGTTCTTCATCATCATGAAATATTATCATCTGCATGCGTTTTAAAGCCTTATCTCTCTCAGCTTTAACACACACGCATGTTCCTGTCGCTTGCGCACACACACACACACACACACATGCGCACACACACGCGCACACACACACACACACACGCTCCTGTCGCATGCGCGCCTGCACACCTGCACACACACACATATGGCAAGCCAAAGTGTTCATATACGCTTGGGCGGGCGTCTGATTGCACACTGACACGTCAAAGCGTGCGATTTGACAGCAAAACGCGCGCGTCCTCGACGCGTGATTTACCATAAAAACGTGCGTTTTTAACGTGCGCTTCGGTCACAGAAAACACGCGTTTCCGACGCGCCTTTTTATATCCTTGACGCGTGATTTGCTATTTTAAAAACACGCGTTTCCCGTGACCCAAAAGCGCACGTCAAAACCGCGTGTTTTATGGTAAATCACGCGTCGAGGACGCGCGTTTTACTGTCAAATCTGCTTTTGACGTAAACAAATAAACCAAACAGGCAGTGCAAACTTGTGTTTGTATCTAAACAGACAAAATAACGTGCTCTTTCCTTGGTGTTCTCAAAATTGCATGCTCACTTTTAGGCACACCTCTTATAAAGTAAGTTACATATTTTTACCATCTTTTTAAGTAATTACACACTATTTACCACGATATGGTCATTATAAGAATTAAATCAGTATCAACAAAATCCACTTACACTGTAATTACAATTGCCTAAATAATGTAATGAGATTTTTAGATTTATGTTCTAAATATAAAATTTTAAATATAGAAATACGAAATGTAATTATTACAGGCCTATGAAACTGTAAAACTGCCAGTATAGTTGGCGGCGTAATGGATTCTAGAATCATTCAAGCAATTACCGTTAGCCGACTGTTCAAAAGCGGTGAATTATTCGAGAAACGAAACATTGCTGAGAGGTGCAACTCTTCTCTATCATTACAAATTAAAACATCTGTGAATATATATGTGAATACATTTCGCAATATTAATGTTTTAACTGTATTTTTTATTAAATAAATGCAGCCTTGGCAAGCAGAAGATACTAAACATTAAAAAGGCTGTCAGTTAGCACTGCATTATTCATATTCTTTATTGTCAATAAATACCTTGAGATGGCTGGAAAAACACAAACCATATAGGCTATTGTCGCAATCGTGTTTGATGTCACGTTTCATCAGTCATAGCGATTATTTTTATTCAGCTGCTGCTACAGCGCTGAATGCCTTTGGAATGGGACAGGGTTTTACTTCTACAAATCAGTTTTGTTTTTCTTTGAGAGCGCGCCCTCCGGCCAGTATGAATTGGAGTGTTTCACGAGAGTAGCACTACATGGTGTTCAGATAGCCTCGTTTTGGATACGAATAAAATGACAGGTCATGTATAGATTATTTTTGTCTTTGAATTTAAATCTAGATTTATTTCGTTGGCTTCTCGTTGTTGAGAATAAATATTTGTTTGTGCACTATTGCTAACAACTTGTAGAAATTAATCATTAACAATAGTAAATTTAAGATAATGTTAGCTTATGAAATGATTTTGCTTTAAGACTATATGTACTTTCTGTTGGACATAAGAGTCACCAGAGCAACAGCCAGAGGGTTGTGGTAGGTATAACAGATCCATATGAGAAAGTGTTTTGCTATGCATTTTGCTGTGCTCTTAGAGTACTTTTGTGTGTGTTAACAAAGAAGCAGTCTTTTGTCCAGGAAATTGGAGGGGTGATGTTGCGAGCGAAGCACAGCTGACCAGAAAATCATCTGACTCCCAAAGAAAGACAACTTATGTATTTTTGTGTAAAAATATTGGGTCAGGGAAAGGCAAGTTTGTTGCAGACTTCCTGAACAAACCTTGCATAGGATTGTGTAAATCAGGGACAGTTGTGACCCAGAGCTCTGTATGCTATCTTCATCTGACTTACTTATTCATTAAAAGAGTTAAACTATATTTTGTTCCTGCTCTCCTCATTCAGCGAACACGCGGACTCGAGGAATTGATGCGAGTCCAACAAGCGTAAGCGAACTTGCTTGTGTAACAGAGTAACAGAAGTAGGCCAGTAAGGCGGTGCGACTAGGCGGTGACAAAGCGGCGTCCTCGTGGCGTGATTTACCATAAAACACGCAGTTTTGGCGTGCGCTTTTGGGTCACGGAAAGCGGCGTCGAAGCAGCGTGTTTTTAAAATAGCAAATCACGCATCAGGGCGCGCTTTGATATAAAAAGCGCGTCGAAAGCGCGTGTTTTCTGTGACCCGAAGCGCCGCGTTAAAAAGCGCGCGTTTTATGGTAAATCAGCGTCGAGGGCGCGTTTGCTGTCAAATCGCACGCTTTTGACGCGTCAGTGTGCAATCAGGCGCCCGTCAAGCGTATATGAACACTTTGGCTTGCCATACACATGCTCCTGTCGCATGCGCACACACACACGCCGCACACACACACACACACACACGCTCCTGTCGCATGCACACACGCGCACACACACACGCGCTCTTGTCGCAAGCGCACACACACGCAGCGTGCACACACACACACGCGCTCCTGTTGCATGCTCACACTCACCCGCACACACACACGCTCCTGTGCAAGCGCACACACACAGCGTGCGCACACACACACACGCTCCTGTCATGCGCACAGAGCTGATGTCAGCACATCTGTGAGTAGTCTATTAAACTCGACTAGTTCTCTATCAAACAACAGAAGATCAACAGAAGTTCACTCCCTGCTCTCGACTGACTGAACTTTAGCAGCTTTAATAAGAACACATCTCTTCCTTGAATGCTGCTGTTAATGCTCTGGAGGAGATAAACATGGCGGACTGTGAACAGCTCAGCTCTCTGAGGGCGGGGCCTGTGCTAGTATGTCAGTGTCCATCAACACATGTGGGCGGGGCCTCTGCAGTGTGATGTCACAGGAATCTGGAAGCGGCTTGTTCTGAGACACTGCTTCTGATTTATGGGGATTCAAAAAAAAGGAGTGGGTGGATTTTTACCATTATAGGGTGGTTGTGTACACACACTGCCAACACACATTTATGTTCAAACACCTTATAAAAGTGAATTTTGCATAATAGGTGCCCTTTAAGCGACTAATCTCGTGCCGGATTAGTATTATCTGCGGACCTCGTGTGATTTAGAAAATAAATAAATTACGTTATGTGCCAGTTGGTCAATAGAGTGATATAAGCCCCTTTCACACAGAGATTCTGGAAAACACACTCATAATGTGTCCTGGGATCGGTTGATTTTGGTTCATTCGCACTGTCAGTGATTTTCTGGAATCTGTGCATGCATTCACACACATCCCGTAAAGACACGTGACATCATGATGTAATGTCTCCGCAGCGTCTAAAGTTTGCTCCTGATCTGCAATTTGTGCATCATTTTTTTCTGATTCGATCATAAACTAGCGGATGGCGTACCGTTCCACCAATCAGGCGAGCGATATCAGCTTCAGCGTCATCACTATGACACACCCCCTACGGCATTGGTCCTGCCTTTTGTTTACACAGGGCGGAAAAATGTAGGAACAACAGTAACGTTCTGTTCTGGTTAGTTTCATTGTATTTCAGTTTTCCCTATTTCTGTTCCCGCACATAAGTTGTCCTAGTTTCCTGGGCTGCTTTTAAGTCCAGTTTTCTTATGCCCTTCACTCGCTAACTTCCCTTCGTCCCGTTCACTCAGATGTGCATCACTGTTTATGCTGAAAGAGTGCCCACTACTGGCGAAACCCTTGAAATGTGTTTAAATGGAAAGCTCTATTGGTTATTTGGAATCTGCGATGGAACTGATTTATTATTTACAACATTTATTTTTCCGTTATGAGTTTTGTATGCTCCATTCTATAGGCCTGTATGTATGCTTGGGCTGTTAAAACATTTAATATAAACAGATAAATAAATATAAAGTTTATAAATAAAATTCATAAAAAATATAAAATATTTTATATAAACACAAATTGAAATTTTAACAATTCAATAAACAATAACTTATAAAAATAAAATAAAAAAACAGTCAACTTAAGGTACAAATGAGGTTACAACTCTGAATAACTCCAATATCAAACACTAGAGTTGTGTGGCGGTAATTTAAGCGCGACCTGCTGTGACATCACAATCATGTTGCATTATGGTCTATGGATCCGCCTGAAGTGTACGTGTTGAGTAGACTCGTTCCCTCGGTCAAAATCGAGGGGTCGAGGGTCTGTCCATATAAACTTCCCTCGTCCACTTGACGAAGTTGATTGCCCTTCACAATGCCAGTTTGTTCCCTTAATTACTGATTATGTTCATCTGTTGTTCATTTAGTTCCCTCATTTACCTCCAGTCTTTAGTTTCCTTTGACCGTTCTGTTGCATTGTTCTGTTTTCATTTTCTTGAGTTGTGTTAGATCTTGGGGACACTCAAATTATGATCCAAGTTACTCAACTAAATATACAAATAGAATTTATTAATTTGGTCATATATAATTCTATAAACTATCCAAATTAAACTAGCCAAATCAAATTTTGTTGCAATGTTGTCCTGTTTAACACTGTGAAGCTGCTTTGAAACAATCGTCATTGTAAAAGCGCTATATAAATAAAGTTGATTGATTGATTGATTGATCTAAATCTTTATTGCTGCTTATAGATCCTGATTTCAACTTGATCTGCAACCTAAACGTGTTATGATTAAACTTTATACATACAAATTGTATCACATACATTTACTATATATATACATAAAAGGAGTAAAAGGTGCATTATAGCTCTGACTGAAAGTTTCCTGTGCATAAGGTTTAGTGTGTGTACAGCTGGTTAATCCGAGGTCTGAATCTGCGTCTGAATGAAAGCTGTTTATTGAGTTGAGCTTGTGTTGAGGACAGCACACTTGGCTTTGCTCGAGGATGAGAGAGTGTGTTTGGAGAGCATCATGTTTGCTGAGAGGGTGTGCGGCAAGCCCTTTTATGGACATGGTGTGGGCGTGGTTTATGCAAATGAATAATACTCGGACACTTGCTCATTTAGAATACTCCAAATTCATTTTGCCCAGTCTGTTGTGATTGGTCTACTCTGCTCTGATTGGTCAGATGGCCCAGTCTGTTGTGATTGGTCTACTCTGCTCTGATTGGTCAGATGGCTCAGTCTGTTGTGATTGGTCTACTCTGCTCTGATTGGTCAGACGGTCCAGTCTGTTGTGATTGGTCTACTCTGCTCTGATTGGTCAGATGGCTCAGTCTGTTGTGATTGGTCTACTCTGCTCTGATTGGTCAGATGGCTCAGTCTGTTGTGATTGGTCTACTCTGCTCTGATTGGTCAGATGGCTCAGTCTGTTGTGATTGGTCTACTCTGCTCTGATTGGTCAGATGGTCCAGTCTGTTGTGATTGGTCTACTCTGCTCTGATTGGTCAGATGGCTCAGTCTGTTGTGATTGGTCTACTCTGCTCTGATTGGTCAGATGGCCCAGTCTGTTGTGATTGGTCTACTCTGTTCTGATTGGTCAGATGGCTCAGTCTGTTGTGATTGGTCTACTCTGCTCTGATTGGTCAGATGGCCCAGTCTGTTGTGATTGGTCTACTCTGCTCTGATTGGTCAGATGGCTCAGTCTGTTGTGATTGGTCTACTCTGCTCTGATTGGTCAGATGGCCCAGTCTGTTGTGATTGGTCTACTCTGCTCTGATTGGTCAGATGGCTCAGTCTGTTGTGATTGGTCTACTCTGCTCTGATTGGTCAGATGGCTCAGTCTGTTGTGATTGGTCTACTCTGCTCTGATTGGTCAGATGGCTCAGTCTGTTGTGATTGGTCTACTCTGCTCTGATTGGTCAGATGGCCCAGTCTGTTGTGATTGGTCTACTCTGCTCTGATTGGTCAGATGGCTCAGTCTGTTGTGATTGGTCTACTCTGCTCTGATTGGTCAGATGGCCCAGTCTGTTGTGATTGGTCTACTCTGCTCTGATTGGTCAGATGGCTCAGTCTGTTGTGATTGGTCTACTCTGCTCTGATTGGTCAGACGGTCCAGTCTGTTGTGATTGGTCTACTCTGCTCTGATTGGTCAGATGGCTCGGTCTGTTGTGATTGGTCTACTCTGCTGATTGGTCAGATGGCCCAGTCTGTTGTGATTGGTCTACTCTGCTCTGATTGGTCAGATGGCCCAGTCTGTTGTGATTGGTCTACTCTGCTCTGATTGGTCAGATGGCTCAGTCTGTTGTGATTGGTCTACTCTGCTGATTGGTCAGATGGCCCAGTCTGTTGTGATTGGTCTACTCTGCTGATTGGTCAGATGGCCCAGTCTGTTGTGATTGGTCTACTCTACTCTGATTGGTCAGATGGCTCAGTCTGTTGTGATTGGTCTACTCTGCTCTGATTGGTCAGATGGCTCAGTCTGTTGTGATTGGTCTACTCTGCTCTGATTGGTCAGATGGCCCAGTCTGTTGTGATTGGCTGTTCAGCCAATGAGGTACAATTAGTTTCAACCCTATGCAGGTTCAGCAAGAAGTGAGACTCAATACCTGACGGCCTGTTTCAGACAGTTCAGAATCGCTTCTTTCTTTTGGGAGTCCTTTGACATTCACAAACATCTCAATTACACACTACATGAAAGGGAACATCCCATAAAGCATAGTACAGGCATTTCAAGGGTTCTTCATGGAAACAGCCGGTGAGAAGAAAGGAACACACATGACAATGTTTTTTTTAATTACACTTCACCAAACCCACACAACAAAAGAACCGAAGAATCATGTACAACCCAGAAACCCTTGAGATTATTGTGACATTAGAACAATACGTGGATATGAGAGCATATGTATACAAATATCTTCTAATTTCATTAAACATTTTCATGTTTGGTTTTTATTAAACAACCCTTTATAGCGTTATAGCGAGATACTATATTGTGAACGAGATATTGTATTGATATTATATAGCACAGTACTGTCAGTATTGAGATATTGATTATCCAAAACAGTGATGTTCGATTCTTGAACAAATCCTTCTTTTAAGCCAGTTCACTGAATCAAACCTGAGAACTTTAATACTTCTCATTTAATTCCTTTTTGTCGGACTTGGCTGAAAAGCTGACTTTCATCTCTGTAGGTTTGATTCGTTCACTTTGAACTGGTTCTTTGGTTTGCATATCTGGTCAGCATCAGAATCCCTTCCACCAGTCACAATCAAACGCTCTACTAGACGTCTGCTTTATGCCTTGAGAAGATCACGGCAGGCTCCGAGGGCCGAGGTTGCGGTGGGTCTAGGCCTTTAATGCCAAGAGTATCTCTGGGAATTTTAATTAATTTCCCTCCCCCAACCGCTGAATCTGCGTAATATTCCCCCCAAGGACTTTTATAAATTTCATCATTAATAAAATCGGACATTCAATTAGTCCCAAAATCCAGATTGCCAACTGTTTCATAACAGTTGTGCTATGATTTCCCCTTCTTTGTTATAAGTTATAGAAGGAGGAGAGGTGGGGTGCTGAAAGTTAAAACTAATTTCATTAATCTAATTGTCATCACTTCAAACCATCTCTTAATTAGCACAAATTAATATGATTAATCACAATAATGACAAAGACTCATTCAATTACAGCTTTTGAATGGCGAGGGGGTGTGCTGCGGGTGATACGGGCGGAAGAAACGGGGGCGGCAGGTGGAATCAGCCAAGCCGGTCAGGATTCGTCCTGATTATTCTAATAACCGGCAGGTTATCATTCACCCTCGCTCTTTAATAAGCCCAGAAGAGCTACTTTGTCACTCCGGTTTTGTTCTTGGTCTCACAAAAGCTCCATTTTGAGCCCATTTGCAGAGAACCGCCTGATTTGACACAGTGAAACAAAGTGGCGGCTCTACAAGCCTTGAACAAACGTTGATATTGTTCACATTTATATTGTGAAACATGTTCCTGTCATGACAAACAAATGGCAAAAGCCTGCGCTTCAGTGAGGTGGTGCAGGAAGTCAAGTTAGAGAGGTGAACACTCTAGAAAGGTAGTATCTTTATTTCTAAGCAATATCACACAATGTTGAATGTTTTATGTTTTAATTTGAGCTGTAAACCTGTTGTGCAGCACTTGGTTTGACAAAAACACTTTGTTTAATGTTGTTTTGATTAGATTTTAAAACATTAATTCAATTGCTAATGTCTTTGCCTTCATTGTTTTGATGATACATTTCTATTATAAACCTAGAAAAACTAGAATTTATGAAAGAATTAAACATTTTACAGGGTCCTAATATTTTTTATACATTTAAATAAATTATTAAATTAAATAAAGTTTTTGAATTCAATTGACTAGACATGCTTTTTGATTATTAATATGAACTTACACAATTAAAATGGAATCCAGAAAAAAATCAGTGGAAAACACGAAATTTGGGAAAAAATTCTATGGATTTCAAAGGGCCCTAAAAATATATATTTTTTAAATTAGTTGTTAAATAGTAGTTTAATGATTTCAATTAATTTAACTTATCCATTAGAGTAGAATCCAGAAAAATGTAAACGGAATCTGGGTGGGGGAATGGAATTTGGGAAAGATTCATAGGGTCCTACAAATCACTCACAGCCACTGAACTTAACCAACCAGGGGTTCCTGTTCCTGAAGCCAACTAGGGTCGCAAGTTCCTTCATTACCAACACAGTTCAACAGAAATATTTGGCTAGTGACGCTTTTGGGAAACGCACTCTGGGAGGCCAGGAGCATGCCATCGTTTGTAATAACAGTGAGTGCAAACCACGCAGGGTTAGCGTCTGCTGTCCTTCAGTCATTTGGACTAATTTATTGGGAAACGAAGCGACTTGCCTATCGTTCAGCTGAGATCAACTCAGTTCTTTCACCCCATTATAGTGAATGTGAAGATCTTTCATGACACCCAGAGAAAACATTCATACACTGATATCAAATGACCTCTGCTCAATATCTGCACGTTTCACGTTTTTTTTAGGATCTAGCTGAAGATATTACAACACTGAGAAACACAAATACTGTACTGGCATCTGTCACGGGTTATCTGGTTTTGTGTTTGTTTTGGGTGGGTTTTACACGTTTTCCATTTCTGTTTCCTGTTTCCATTGTTTGTTAGCCTGACAAGCCAGAGTCACATCAGGATGTTGGGTGTGGGAACTCCCCATTGGCAGGGCTCAATCCGAGGGGCGGGATAAACGCTTGTCTTTCAGATTCCCTCTGCACACGATAGGATAGCACTACAACCAACCAGAGCAACGGAGAAGGTGAAGCGGAGCTAGCTGATAGATTAAACGTTCGCCGTATCCGGTCGGCTAGACTCAGAACGGCACTGAAGTCATTCTTAAGAAGGGAAGATGTGTTCTTTGTTCTTCTCTCAAAGAAAAGCTGAACTCCAAGTCTTCCAGAGGCGCGTCCAAAGCCGATTGGAAAGACCGCCGTTCGCCAGCTTCTTTGTTTTTAAGCAGCTCGCGGAACCGTCATTATGTTAAGCCCCGCCCACCGACTCTACACACGATGTGATTGGCCTGACCAGAGTTTGGTTTTTCCAGCTCGCAAGCCAACGGAGAGTTGCTAGACGCCCCGGCTGCACATTAGATTCACTGCCGCTAGGGTGCGTCTAGATTTCTAGGCTAATTGTTTGTATTTGTTCCCATGGTTTCCATTGATTAGTTTGCCATGATATTTAAACCCTTTGTTTTCTCAGTTTATTGTTCATTTACATCACAGTATACCAGCTGTTCTGTTGTGTTTTAAGTCCAGGGTTTGAATAAAATTGTTCCTGCCTGCGCATAGATACAGGTTTTCTCATCTTTAAGCGACAGCATCTTTGTCAACATCTTCCTGAACATATCAGATCTAGCGCCTCTTTCTCAGCTCTTCTTTCTAGCAGCTCTTTTCCATACAATCACAGTTCATAGTCTACAAAACATACAAAGAACACTATGAAAGTTATTATCAATGTTATTGCAAAATGCAACAACTGCACAGCTCTTTATACAAAATATAATTGTCCAACTTTATCGGCATACATAAACTCCAACCACGTAAAGCAATATAAACAGGCAAATCTCTGATATTGTTTATATCGTCTCAAAATGTAAACTATATTATCGCCCAGCTCTAATCTGCTAAATGTGACTATAAGGCATGAAGATATTAAGATATTATAAACATTAACATCATGATTTTGTGTAAAGCTGCTTTGAAACCATGTGTTTTGTGAAAAGCATTACAATTGACCTGACTGGTGTTGTTGCATTCCTTTATGACAAAGTGAGAAGCAATGGTTTTAGCCATCAGTGTCATCAAACCTGGCCAGGTGCGGTTTTTACACTACTGTAACTACATTTGTCAGCTGCGATGGAGAGGATTATCAGGAGCTATGTTTCCATCTTAAGTTGCTGATTTTAACTTGTGTGCAAAATTGTAAAATTGGGATGCTGGTGTTTGGGAACACGATTGTGTGAGATGCTTCAAGAGGGAATTAAAGCAAATCATTTTGACTCATCACAGACTTTGACTCAGGCATTTCAGAGCCACCAAACCAACATTTGAGATGCTGTGATGCCATTGGTCCACTGGTTATGCCAGTTATCCAATCACAGCCTCTGCTGAGCCAATGTCAATTTTGTTGTGCATCAAGGGATTTTTTCCAGTAAATGTGTTTCCATCTTAGTTTATGTGCCTTCTCAATTAAGTATATGTTTTGTTTATGAAAATTTGTATTATTTAAGGGCATCTTGGTGTTTCCATCCAGCGTTTTTTTAAGTATTTTTTTCTGGTTTCCAGTCCAAATATCTAAACATTCTTAAATCAAGATGCATTTACTAGACAAGTAAAATGACATTCGATATTTTTTCTTTCTTGTTTTAAGCAAAAGCAAAAACACTTAATTTTGATATTTTCCCCAGAAAACAAGAAAAAATATCTTATGTCACTTTACTTGTCTAGTAAATGCATCTTGATTTAAGAATTTATAGATATTTGGACTGGAAACAAGAAAAAATGACTAAGTAAGAAGAGCATTTTTTGCAGTGTATTTTGCAGTGTTCCCTGACATTATTAGGTACATTACATTATTAGTAACAGAATACTGGACGCAGACAAGATTAAATAGTCGAAAAACAATGGATTTACCTGCAGTCTGACAGCTCACTTCCTGACCGCTCGCGCTGTGCATTTTTTCACAAGGAACGTCTGCCCGTGAATGGTCCACGAGAGGATTTTTCTGGTGCGTTTGCGTTTTCTGGTGCTGGTGCTGGTGAACAATGGTTAGGTGTTTATCACCAGCCCCACTCTGGACCCAGAGCCCAGCTGCCTCTCACACACTGCGCAGAGCGAATGCCAGAGCCCACGCAAATCGAAGGGGTAGGGGAAAGTGAAGGGCTAAGGGGTAGAATTGGGATTGGGCCGTAGACTTCTTGTTTCCTATTGGCTATTGTGACAGTACTGACGTTATTACAATCTTGCTCATCCCGATAAATATCAAACATGTTTGATATGATCGGGGAGAGCCCGATTTATGTGAGAGCAGATCGGGAGGGGCAAGATTTTATCTGTGAACGTCTCACATTACCAGATAATCAGCGCCAACATCGGAACCGATCGAGGTCGTGGACAAGATTTTTTCTCCGACCTCGGAGGGGGAAATCGGGTATAAATCGGTCTAAAACTCCTGTAGTGTGAGCCAGGCATTACTTAGTATTTTTTTCTTGTTTCCAGTCCAAATATCTAAACATTCTTAAATCACGATGCATTTACTAGATGAGTAAAATGACATAAGATATTTTTTTCTTGTTTTCTTGAAAATAAAATCTAAATGAAGTGAGTTTTTGCTTTAAACAAGCTGAATTATCTGCCAATGAGGTGAGAAAAATAATCTTATTTCTGATTGAAATATTGTTTCTTGCTCCTGTCCCAAACAGAAATAATATAATTTTTCTCTCCCCATTGGCAGATAATTCAGCTTGTTTAAAGCAATAACTCACTTCATTTTGATATTTTCCCCCCCAAGAAAAAATATCTTATGTCATTTTAGTAAATTAATCTTGATTTAAGAATTTGTCGATATTTGGACAGCATTTTTTGCAGTGAAAAATAAGTGTCGCTTCCGGCAAACCAGTCTGCTGTTTTTAGGTCATACTGTTTCAGCGAAGGGTCTTCTTCCTGATAAATCACACGTATAAACAATTCATAATGCCCCTGTTGATTATCTGTCATGTTTGTCCTTACCTGCTTCTCCTGTTGCTCTTGCTGATGATGTTGATGAGCTGTTTGTTGCTTTTCTATCTGCCTGGGAGATGAAGAGCGTTCATGCTTGAAATCCCCCAATCAGAGCTTTTCTGATAAAAGAAAACATATTATATCCAGTGTTTTACTTAAACTTTGCAATCTGGCAACCATGTGCACGCTCTCTCTCTCTCTCTCTCTCTCTCTCTCTCTCTCTCTCTCTCTCTCTCTCTCTCTCTCTCTCTGTCTCTCTCTGTCTCTCTCTCTGTCTCTCTCTCTGTCTCTCTCTCTCTCTCTCTCTCTGTCTCTCTCTCTCTCTCTCTCAATTCAATTCAAATTTGCTTTATTGGCATGAATGTAAGTTATACAATATTGCCAAAGCTAGGATCATATGAACAAAAATAATAAAACATACATGAACATAAATAATAATCTTAATGATAGAATAAACATCAAAATAATAGACATAACTTAAACTTAAATAAACAGAACATTAGAACATTTGATACCACAGTGTTTTATATATATATACACACGTACTGAGAGGGTCACTGTGGTGGGCAGTAGGGAAACACACTGAGGTCAGACGCACACACACACACACACACACACATTCACCTGCTGTCTCTCAGGCTGTGGCACACACACACGTATCTCGCAGCCAGTGCTGCTGTCTGTCCCTCTCCTAATATTATTTTTGTTTGTTCTACTTCAGTAATGGCTGTAAAGTTCTTTATTAATTTATTAAATTTGTTAAAGTAAAGGTCTCTGACTGAAATGTATTTTTGACAGTGAAGGAGGAAGTGCGTCTCTGTCTCGATCTCTCCTGTCCCACAGTGAACACACACCCTTTGCTCTCTGGGTAACCAGCTCTTTCTGTGTCTGCCGCTCTCGATGGCCAGACTGTGCTCACTGAGCCTGTACTTGGTCAGGATTCGTCTCTGCTTTGTGTCTCTGACACTCTGGAGATATTCTTCCAATTCATAATTTGACTTTAGAGTTCGATAGAATTGTAATTTACTTTGTGTTTTAGTTTCCTGATCCCAATGTTCCAGATAGGTATTTTTGGATTGTTTGATAATTTGGTTTATTCTGATGTTTGGATGAGAAGCAGTGCTGGTCTGAGACTGGTTAGTGTTAGTAGAGTTAGTCGGGTTAGTCAGTCTCAGAACCAGCTGACTGAGGGACTTTTCGGGTTCAGTTCTTGGGTTTGTAACGCTTTAAAATGTAGCGATTCTGTGGACTTGATTTTAGGTGCATCCAGAATTTGAGAGATCTTTTGCATATTAATAATCAATGGGAATCGCCTAATTCTGCCCTACATGCATTATTGGGTGTTTTCCTTTGTAGTTTTAGAATCATTTTGCAGAATTCAGTGTGTAGGGCTTCTGTTGGATGTCTGTCCCATCTAGTGTAGCTCTGATCACTGAGTGGACCCCAAACCTCACTTCCATACAGCGCTATGGGCTGAATCACACTATCAAAGATTTTACACCAGATTGGAATCGGTAATTCAATGTTTTGGAATTTTTCTTGATGGTATATAGAGCTCTTCGAGCTTTGTCTTTGAGAGCATTCACTGCCACACTGAAACTCCCCGATGCAGTGATGACCAGACCGAGGTAAGTGTACTGCATCGTGTGCTCTAGGGCGGTGCTGCCTAGACTGAACTGGTATCTGTGTTCCTGACATCTGCTTTTTCTGAAAGACCATAACGTTGGTCTTGAGGTTGACTGCCAGGGCCCAGTTCTGGCAGTAGTTCTCCAGCAGGTCCAGGTGCTGCTGTAGTCCCTGTGCAGTGGGGGACAGCAGCACCAGGTCGTCTGCATACAGCAGGAGCTTGATGTGTTTGTCTCCTAGAGCGAGTCCAGGCCTGTAGACTGTTCCAGCTGCACCGCTAGTTCATTAATGTAAATGTTGAACAGCGTTGACTGCCACAGCCCTGCCGCACTCTCTCTTCTGGGTGAAGAATTCTGTATGTTTGTTGCCAATTCGTATTGCACATTTGTTGTTCGAATACATTGATTTTATAATGTCATAAACTTTACCCCCTACACCGCTTTGTAAAAGTTTGTAATATAACTACAGCCAAATAGAATCGAATGCTTTTTGAAATCGACAAAGCATGCAAATATTTTTCCATTTTTGGTCTGTTTTACGTGTTTATTGATTAGGTGTGTAGGTGTAAATGTGGTCAGTAGTTCTGTGATTTGGAAGGAAGCCGATCTGACTCGGACTCAGGACATTGTGTTCGTTAAGGAAGTTTACAATTCTATTGTTTAAAATACTGCTAAATAACTTCCCAGATTACTGCTCACACAAATGCCTCTGAAATTATTAGGGTCCAATTTATTTCCACTTTTGTGAATTGGGGTTATAAGTCCTGGCTCCAGATGTCAGGAGAACAGCCTGAAGTAAGTACAGTGTTGAATAGTTTGAGCACAGCCGTCTGCAGCTCAGGTGTGCTGTGTTTCAGCATCTCACCTAGAATGCTGTCAGGACCACAAGATCTCTGACTTTTTTGGCTTTTGAGTTTGTTTGTCAATTCTTCATGTGTAATTGGGAAGTCAAGTGATTCTGATTATTTTGAATAGTCTCTCATAATTTTGTAGATTTTGTTTGATCAGATTATAATTGTCATTGAGTTGTTTTTGTGGGATTTCTTTATATAATTTCTCAAAGTGTTTTGTCCAGATTTCTCCATCTTGTATTGGCAGGTCTTGTGGTTTTGTTGTGCTCAGATTATTCCACATTTCAGAACTGATTGTGATTGATTGAGTGTTCTATTTCCTGTAGACTTTTGGTCAGATGGTGTTGCTTTTTCACTCTAATTGTGTCTTTGTATTGTTTTAGTTTTGAGCAGTATTCAGTTCTTATGTCTGTGTTGTTTGGATCTTTATGTTTCAGATTTGATAATTTTCTAAATTTCTTAATGTTCTGCAGTCAGAGTCGAACCATTTTTCATCTTTATCTTTTTTTTTGTTTTTTTTTTTTTTTTCAATTCACTTTTATATGCTGCAGTTTTAAATGAATTGATATTTGTGTTCTTATCTGTTCAGTTTGCACAGTGTAGTAATGAATGTATTTATCAGATTTTTCAGCTGCTGTGGCAGGGGTGGAGGTGGAGGTGGAGCAGGATTTGTCTGGGCTGTCTTGAGCCCATCTGTATCTCTGCTGGACCTGATGCATTTTGCAGGTTTCCAGCCTGTTTTGTTCGGGTGTGTCGTGTGTTTTGATATAAATGTTAGTTTGGTTATGGTCAGAGAGTGGAGTTTGCTGTCTGACAGTGAATGCACTGAAGGAGGATGGGTCCATGTCAGTGATGGCATAGTCAACTACACTAGCTCCAAGAGCTGAACAACACGTGAACCTCCCTAAAGAGTCCCCTCGGATCCTGCCGTTGAGCATGTACAGGCCCGAGGCTCGGCAGAGGTGCACTAACTCTCTACCCGTTTTATTCACTGTTTGGTCAAGGTTGTTTCTTGGTGGGAGATTTTTTGTGAGACTTAGGGGGTTGTGGCCAAACACATATTCATTGCCCTTTGATCTATGTTATCCGGTTCGGATCCAGTTCTAGTATTAAAGTTCTCACACAGCAGCACATTTCCTGGGCCTGAAATGGCTGATTTCTGTGTGGATGTTGTTCATGTATTCTCATCATGGTAAGGGGAATCTGCTGGAGGAATGTAGATGGCGAGAGATATGTGTCTGTCTTGAAATGCCAATTTGGTTGTTAAGTTTTAACCAGCAATGAAACTTTCCAACTGTAATAACAGAAATGTGTTTAGCCAGATTCTCCCTGTACCACACAAGAATTCTCCCAGTCTCTCCACGATGGACTGTACTTAGTTTAACGGAGGGAACCATTATCTCACAGTAGCCTGAGGGTTTCAGTTAATAAAATAATATCAGCATCTTTTATACTTAAGAAATTCAGGGTCTGTGCTTTTGGAACCAAATGTCAAGAATTTAGACCCTGAATATTCCAACAACTTATTTGAAATGAATGCATCAATCTTTTTTTTTTTTGTGCGTTTTTTTGTAAAGATAAACCTATTTGGTAAGACAGAGAAGATAACTAAATATAACTAATAATATAATATAACTAATAGAACATGTGAAGCTAGGTTAGCTAAATGTGAGAATGTAAATTGCAGAAAATACATTTGTACACTTTATCTTTTCTTTTTTTTTTTTTTTTTTTTCTTTTGCAGTCTCTGAGCTCTTGTGTGAACTCAGTGATGGAGAGAGTTAGTCTTTTCTTCAGCTGCCTGAGTTCCTCTTTGAGCTCTTGGATGTAAATGTTTGTGTTGTGTGTGTCTGAGAGTTTGACTTGCGTGTGTTCTCTGAATTCAGTGAAGTCCAGTTCCAACAGAGCTAAACTGTCTGTCAGTCGCCGGATCGGATGGGGTGACTCCTCCTCAGAGTCTGTGCCGTCTGCATGAGGCTCGTCTCTCTCCTCCTCTACTCTGGCCTTCAGCCGGGGAAGATCTCCTCAATGAGTTTAGGCTTGCCTCATTGCCTTGCAGGAGGAAGGTGCCTTTAGTATAGTAGGTTATGGTGAGAATCGGATTGTCTATGTCCAGCATTTCATCTTTACATATAGTTAATCTGCCACCTCGACCGATTCCTTCTTTTAAAATGTGCTTGTATTCCTCACAGATGGCAGATTTCCATGCAGTGATCAGAGTGGTGTAGAAGATGAGGTTGTTCTTGATTCTTTTCCCGTTGAGTTGAATGTAGTCAGCGTACAGAAGATCAGGGTTGTCTCTGAGAGTTGTCTCCTTGTGTTTTTTTCGGGCCTGTACGCTTCTGCACTTCTCTGGGTAAGACACCTCCCTGCACTCTGTGTGCGCCGGGGTCGCCATGGTGATCAGACTGGGCACTGAGCCAAAACTGCTGCTAACTTTAGCTTTTAGCTTGTAATAATCAGAGATTTTACTAGAATAACATCAGAATATACAGTTTTTGTCAATGTTTTTTGTCAGATAGCGCTCACCTCTCTGTTTAGTTACTGGAGATCAACAATTGTATGATGTTTTCAGCTGTGGTTCTTTTAAAAAGTCCTTGAGGTTTTTGGAGGGAAATCTGCAGTTAGCTGACAGAGTGGTAATCCAGCAGCCAGATGCTAGTCCACAGGTTCCAGGCTTCTTTCTTTTATTAAAAGTATTTTCTAGAAAAGAATAAGTCTTTACCTGAACCTAAGTTGTTCCTCTGTTGTTTTTACTTGTTTGTTATCGTTATCTCATTCTCTGTCTCACTTTTTGGCTTAATCTTTAAAATATTTTCAGGAGCTCATCTTTAGAGTGGCTGATGAGCTGATGAGCTCTCTCTCTCTCTCTCTCTCTCTCTCTCTCTCTCTCTGTCTCTCTCTTCTCTCTCTCTCTCTCTCTCTCTCTCTCTCTCTCTCTGTCTCTCTCTCTCTCTCTCTCTCTCTCTCTCTGTCTCTCTCTTCTCTCTCTCTCTCTCTCTCTCTTCTCTCTCTCTCTCTCTCTCTCTCTCTCTCTCTCTCTCTCTCTCTCTCTCTCTCTCTCTCTCTCTCTCTCTCTCTCTCTCTCTCTCTCTCTCTCTCTCTCTCTCTCTCTCTCTCTCTCTCTCTCTCTCTCTCTCTCTCTCTCTCTCTCTCTCTCTGTCTCTCTCTCTCTCTCTCTCTCTCTGTCTCTCTCTCTCTCTCTGTCTCTCTCTCTCTCTCTGTCTCTCTCTCTCTCTCTCTCTCTCTCTCTGTCTCTCTCTCTCTCTCTCTCTCTCTCTCTCTCTCTCTCTCTCTCTCTCTCTCTCTCTCTGTCTCTCTGTCTCTCTCTCTCTCTCTCTCTCTCTCTCTCTCTCTCTCTCTCTCTCTCTCTCTCTCTCTCTCTCTCTCTCTCTCTCTCTCTCTCTCTCTCTCTCTGTCTCTCTCTCTCTCTCTCTCTCTCTCTCTCTCTCTCTCTCTCTCTCTCTCTCTCTCTCTCTCTCTCTCTCTCTCTCTCTCTCTCTCTCTCTCTCTCTCTCTCTCTCTCTCTCTCTCTCTCTCTCTCTCTCTCTCTCTCTCTCTCTCTCTCTCTCTCTCTGTCTCTCTGTCTCTCTCTCTCTCTCTCTCTCTCTCTCTCTCTCTCTCTCTCTCTCTCTCTCTCTCTCTCTCTCTCTCTCTCTCTCTCTCTCTCTCTCTCTCTCTCTCTCTCTCTCTCTCTCTCTCTCTCTCTCTCTCTCTCTCTCTCTCTCTCTCTCTCTCTCTCTCTCTCTCTCTCTCTCTCTCTCTCTCTCTCTGTCTCTCTCTCTCTCTCTCTCTCTCTCTCTCTCTCTCTCTCTCTCTCTCTCTCTCTCTCTCTCTCTCTGTCTCTCTCTCTCTCTCTCTCTCTCTCTCTCTCTCTCTCTCTCTCTCTCTCTCTCTCTCTCTCTCTCTCTCTCTCTGTCTCTCTGTCTCTCTCTCTCTCTCTCTCTCTCTCTCTCTCTCTCTCTCTCTCTCTCTCTCTCTCTCTCTCTCTCTCTCTCTCTCTCTCTCTCTGTCTCTCTGTCTCTCTCTCTCTCTCTCTCTCTCTCTGTCTCTCTCTCTCTCTCTCTCTCTCTCTCTCTCTGTCTCTCTCTCTCTCTCTCTCTGTCTCTCTCTCTCTCTCTCTCTCTCTCTCTCTCTCTCTCTCTCTCTCTCTCTCTCTGTCTCTCTGTCTGTCTCTCTCTCTCTCTCTCTGTCTCTCTCTCTCTCTGTCTCTCTCTCTCTCTCTCTCTCTCTCTCTCTCTCTCTCTCTCTCTCTCTCTCTCTCTCTCTCTCTCTCTCTCTCTCTCTCTCTCTCTCTCTCTCTCTCTCTCTCTCTCTCTCTCTCTCTCTCTCTCTCTCTCTCTCTCTCTCTCTCTCTCTCTCTCTCTGTCTCTCTCTCTCTCTCTCTCTCTCTCTCTCTCTCTCTCTCTCTCTCTCTCTCTCTCTCTCTCTCTCTCTCTCTCTCTCTCTGTCTCTCTCTCTCTCTCTCTCTCTCTCTCTCTCTCTGTCTCTCTCTCTCTCTCTCTCTCTCTCTCTCTGTCTCTCTCTCTCTCTGTCTCTCTCTCTCTCTCTCTCTCTCTCTCTCTCTCTGTCTCTCTCTCTCTCTCTCTCTCTCTCTCTCTCTCTCTCTCTCTCTCTCTCTCTCTCTCTCTCTCTCTGTCTCTGTCTCTCTCTCTCTCTCTCTCTCTCTCTCTCTCTCTCTCTCTGTCTCTCTCTCTCTCTCTGTCTCTCTGTCTCTCTGTCTCTCTCTCTCTCTGTCTCTCTCTCTCTCTCTCTCTCTCTCTCTCTCTCTCTCTCTCTCTCTCTCTCTCTCTCTCTCTCTCTCTCTCTCTCTCTCTCGTGGATGATCTGAAAACAAAATTGCAGCTTACTTGCTATTTTGTGTTTTCAGATCATCCACGTGAGAGAGAGAGAGAGAGAGAGAGAGAGAGAGAGAGAGAGAGAGAGAGTGCACATGGTTGCCAGATTGCAAAGTTTAAGTAAAACACTGGATATAATATGTGCACCTGAATTTAAGCAAATAAAATTCACCTGAATTTGAATTTAAGCAAATTCAGGTGGTCTGTTTTATCACGACTCACGGGCAGCTTGTGCCTTTTGTGCGACTAAATCTGCCATCAAACCTTCAGTGATGATCTGTAATAAATCCAAGCATGGATCTCTTGACTATTTTTGATTGTGTTTGCTGAATAACTGCACTAACGCAACCTCTGTGTGACAGTCCAAAGCCTTTTTTGCTGTTGTTTTAAAAGAAACATTAAAACATTAAAGTAATGTGGAATTTCACTGTTTTACATTTTAAGAGAAGTTTATTATTATTATTATAGTAGGCCTGTATTATAAATATCCTATGATAAATGATTAAACTAGATGAGGTAAAATACACCATGCCTGATTTGTGCTTATAGGTGAAAGTGAGACAATTATGATTAAATGTAAAAATACATTTCTCAAATGACAATCGTTCTGATTCTGATTTTGTGCAAAATAATCAGGACTTTCAATGCATGAGAAAATGTGACAAAAAGTGTTCATTGACTAAAACTTGTAGCTTAAAAAAATACAGGACAAGGTTGACTAAATGTGATAACTAAAAACCACATTTGACACAGGATTCAGACTGAGACTAAATAAAAAAATAGCTGACGAAATTAACACATTAGGCTCCAGCTTGGCTCCGCTCGGGACCACCGTCCTTACAGCTCCACCAGGCTTCCCCATCCCTCCGGCCTCGCCTTGGTCAGATCTCATTATGCCTGTACCATTCAGCTGCACTTCATCCCTCTAGGGCTCCTCCTTGGTCCTCAGTCCCACCGGATTTGCCTCAGTCCTCTGGCACCCTGGCTCCACCTTGGAGGCTAATCAGATGCTCTGGTTCATGGTGCCGTCTGTTCCTGCCGTATATGACGGCTCAGTGGGAGGACTGTTGGGTAGTGTCCTGGTCCTCTGACGGATGGACCGTGGCAGAAAGTGGCTGTGGATCTAGTTGGGCCATTTGGCAGGTTTGCTGTGACGTTGGTGGATTGCTGTGGCAAGTGGTCTGAGGTCTCCTTTACTCACACTGTCAAATACTTCATATCGGTCATCAGTCTTCAGCCACCATCCACATCCATTGAGTTTTGTTAGGCATTTCTTAATACCAAGTACTCAGAGTTCGGACATGGCAAGTTTGACTCAGGAGAACTAACTCCTGAGGACGGGAGGACGCAAGTCTGCTAATTCTGCAAATGGTACAGCAGCGCTCTTGATAACGTCACTCACCTAGTTATATGTTTGCATATTCACAATAAAATGGCATATGTTTTAAAAACGCCACCCTGCCTCTTTTTGTTTTCATTTTAAAAAATCTTAAACATATTAATAGCCACATAAATGTGGTTCAGGTAAGGCGTACATTAATTATCTTCACTCCATGAATATTTATTACAAAACTAAATATAAACTATACACAACCCTGCCTCTTTTTGCTTTAATTTATAAAAAACAAAACAACATACTAATATGCTCTGATTATCTTCACTATAATAAAAGGAAATATAAAGCACAACCCTGTCTCTTTTTGTTAAATGTCCGTTTTAATGATCAATATCCATTATAAAAGTATAATGTTTAAGAAGCTATGCAATAAGAAATAAATAATTAAACAAATGAGTCAGCACTCTCTGTTAAATAATTGCAACTTTCTCACAATTCTGAGAAATAAAGGTTTGCAAGCTATACACTCGGAATTGTGAGACAAAAAAAATCTGATTTGCGAGTGATTATTACCTAATATGAGTTGCTATGACCTTTTTTTAATGTTTATTTTGTGGCAGAAACAATCTTCCATAGACTGCACTTACCTTGTAAATGGTACTAAAATAATTTGCTGTTTTTAGTGGTTTATTATTTTTATTTTTAATGTGCCACTATGGCAGCACCATTGCTTTCATTGAAGTACTGTGGCCTACCTTCAAGTTTATTTGCTGTCTGAAAATGGAAATTATTCAATACTACTGTATGATAATGGTGAATATTTAAGAAGGGGAAAACTGTAACAAAGGGAACATTTAACAAAATGGAAAAGGAGTGAAAGTTAGCACAGTATTCCAGATAGACAGTAGGCCTATTCCAAAAAGGCCAAAAATAAATGTTTCATTTATTACTGGATATGGATTTTTAAAAAAGACTTCTCACTCACAAAGAGCATATATAAATATAAAGAGTGTGTGTGTTTGTGTGTGTGTGTGTGTGTGTGTGTGTGTGTGTGTGTGTACTGGTAATCCCTACGGTATGGGGACAAAATGTCCCCACAAAGATGGCAATATCCAAATTTTTGTCCTTGTGGGGACATTTTTGGTCCCCATGAGGAAAACATCTTATAAATCACACTAAGTGATGTTTTTTGAAAAAGTAAAAATGCAGCATGTCTCCTGTGATGGGTAGTGTGTGTGTGTGTGTGTGTGTGTGTGTGTGTGTGTGTGTGTGTGTGTGTGTGTGTGTGTGTGTGTGTGTGTGTGTGTGTGTGTGTGTGTGTGTGTGTGTGTGTGTGTGTGTGTGTGTAGTGTGTGTGAAGAGATGCCGATCAAACAGTATTATACAGAATGTGCTTTGGTAGCAAGTAGAAAACATAGTATGTTTAATATACAATAGGCTTGCTAATTGCAATTAAAATTGCCTAATGCACATGCTCATCACAGACTTCACACACCAGACAAGTTTGCACAATATGCATCATGATATTCCCACTCTTCTTGCCAAAGTGAACCCAATTTCCACGCTTTCCGGTTTAATTGTCCCCCTGCACTAATAATGTGCCTGAGTGTCCGGTAACTATCTGAGGATGTGATTTATTGATGAAGTTCAGGGCAAGAGTAAGTGACAGAGGCTTCAGTGGGTCAATCCTGCCCTCTACTGGCCCATAAACTCATGGTTCAGTTCTGAACCTGTTCCACACAGAATAATGCTGCTGTTGTCCAAACAGGAAGTGCTGGGAACACTAATGTTCTGTCAAGGTCATTTCTATATGTTTTGTTCTGCCATTAAACAGAAGAAACTGTATGGCATAAATGTGAACTGTGGACTGAAGGTCTGAAACATGCACAGATATCTTGGTAACTATTTCATTTGGGAAAATCCAAAATGTGCAAAACTGATGTCAAATTTACATTTTAATAACATTTCCAAACATAAAAGCAAAATCATTAATTGGATCATTTACATGTTCCAAATGTGATTTTCTTCTACAGAACACTGTAAAATAAAATAAGTATTTGCAGTCCAAATGTTTCAAGCTCCAAAAATGACAGGAAGGTGACGACAACATAAAAGTAACTCGAACGACTCACAACTCGAACAGCGAAATATAAGTAGTCATTAATTCTCTCTCAAACCATATCACTGATCGAACACACAGAGCTTAAATCGAATAGCCTTTATGGCCAGTGTAATTGATATGCAGATTAAATGACATTTTTGACATGCATGCAATCTGTAAGTTTAGATGTTCTTACATAAAGCACATTGTTTAAAATGTAATATATATATATACACATTTTCCTGCAATTGTAATTCTTGTGTAAATGCATTAGTAGCGATGCACCAAAATTAAAATTAAGTTTATTTAATAATCTATTAATTACAGCAATCAAATGTATTTAATAATCAACACTCACATAATACCAAGTTGTACATAAATTAACCAACACATAAATCACACACACAGCACTTTTTATATAAACTTTTTAATAACAGAATTATGTTTCTACTCCAAATATAAACGGCAGTCTAACTTTCTTTCATGACAGATTTATGTAAACTTAGGCTACATTAAATAATGAAGGAGTCATTACGTTATGTAAAAATGTAATGAACAGGTTAAGTAAAGGAGAAAAAAAAAGTATTTGTATGTCAGGCACCACCAATTAGTTTTGTTTACTCTTCAACTGAAAACAGACTGATTTCCTATTTGGAGTTACAGAGGGATAAACACTTTGGAATAGCTTGGAGAGACTAAAGCCTCAAAATTAATCTCTTTTACAATGGAGTAATATATACAGGCTTACTTGTTAGTTTTGTCCATTTCAAGTTTAAAGTATGCAATGCAATACAGTGAGCCTGTGCGCACAGACAAGGTCAGGGTGGATACGCCCCTTCCAGGTGATTCCCCTGAGGAAGGACCTGCTTTCTCAGGGACGGGGCACCATATGGCACCCGTGTCCAGACCTCTGGAACCTTTACATGTGGTTTCTGGACTGGACGCAGGGGACTTAAGTAGCCTACCAGCTAGTTGGTAGCCACTACCACTCAAGCTATAGCCCCCTCGACTAGTCGTGCTTATGCTTTGAAGTGGAGTCTGTTCATTTAGTGGTAGGTTGCTGGGAAAGCATGACCTGGTCATCAGGCTCCTGAGAGGTCAGATCCTCCAAGGCCACTCCTTATTCCAATCCTGGGATCTCTCCGTGGTCCTTTCTGGTCTGCAGAGAGCTCCCTTCGAGCGCTTGAGTCAGTCAAGCTTAAAATCCTGTCCTAAAGACAATACTCATGACCGCACTCACTTCCATCAAGAGGGTGGGGGACCTGCAGGCATTTTCAGTCAGACAGTCATGCCTTAAGTTCGGCCCGGATATGTGCCCTAGATTCCCATCACTCCCTTCAGGAACCAGATGGTGAACTTGGACCCCGGAGGAGGCAGACCAAGCCCTCTCATTACTGTACCCCATTCACACACTGTGTATTTATATAGATCGCATGCAGAGCTTCAGAAGCTCTGGGCAGCTCTTTGTCTGCTTTGAGGTCAGCAGAAGGGAAAGACCGTCTCCAAACAGAGGTTGGCCCACTGAATAGTGGATGCCCTTGCCTTTGCGAACTAGTCCCAAGTTGTGTTGTGCCCCTTGGAGTGAGGGCACTCTTCACTCTGGGTGTTGCTTCCTCCTGGACATTGGCACCTCTTTTGCAGACACCTGCAAAGCTGTGGGCGGGACGACACCTAATAACTTTGTGAGAGTATACAGTCTTTCTTCTGTGTGTTGATACAGACAGGTAATGTTTGGGAAGGCTGGTATCTCACTTGCAGCACTATTCCTCTCTAGCAAGGGGATACGGGTGCCCTGCTTGCTTTTCGTTGAGCTCCCCGCTTGGCGAGCCCTGAATAGAGTTCCTCCAGCATCCTTTGGCAGTCAGATGCAGCGGAGGCGTCCGATGCTAGGCCCAGTACTCATGTGGATGCCGGTCTGTCAGCCCTTGTATTGGACTAGATGCCAATATGATGTGATTCCCCTTGGTAATCCCATATGTGTAGTCTTCCATGGTATGGTTTCCCTGTCGGTAAACCTGTCTCTTTCCCTGGGAAGTTTCTGTTCTGCCTTGTCTGTGCATCAGGTAGTAGCTCCATCCCTGGCTAGCCAGGACCCACTGCAGAGATCTTCCCTATGTAGCTCTGCCCCGCCGGGTCAGTCCATATGTGTGTTTCAACCCTATGGCAGGGTGTGGCCTCCATAGCGTCCCTCTGCATTGGACTAGGCATGCTTTCCCCAGCATTAACAACACTGGTCATGGCTGAAAAATATGGAAATTGAGAACCGAAGCACTCCCGATATCAAGATAGAGGAACAACAGCTACGACCGTCTCCATAGAAAGCCCTGTCCCTTTCGTCCCGTTGGTATGGAGGACTACTCTTTGGGCTTATGTGGGGCGCTTATGTAGGTTATGACTGTGTTAGGACAGTTGCCAAAAGCTTGCCAGCATCTGCCTCTCAGACACTCGTATCACAGTTCATTGGCTGTGGTGCTTTTCATGGGGACCCCAATATGTCAGTATCAACGTGGCGTCGAACGTGACTGACTGAATGGGAACGTCTTGGTTACTAATGTAACCCTCGTTTCCTGAAGGAGGGAATGTAGATGTTATACAGCCCTGAAACATAGCTGAATGGCTGGGATTCCTGTATCGGCTCCTCAGCAAAACACTAATGAGTGAGTGCGAGCCGGCCTTATATACACGTATGTCCGGGTAGGAGTGGCTCGGCATGCAAATCTCACTGCCCAACGTTCATTGGCTCGTTCAGTGACCACTGGAAGGTGATTGTGTCAGGATGGTAAAATAGGAGGAACCAGTTGCGGGAATAACAGTGTTTATTAAATGACGAGCAAAATAAATCAGGAACACAGAGAGAAAAAGGGAGTCCACGGTCAGAAGGGGAAACAATGATGATGCCAGCCAGGTAGGAGGGGCGTACTACGTCAGCCCAACAGGGGGCATTGGAGAAAGGATTCTCAGAGCGAATGGCAGAGCAACACTGGAGAGTGGAGGTACAAATGAGTACAGTCCAACGACAATGAGGTAGGCGAGATCACAGACGAACACCTGGTGACGTAACGTCACAATGGCAGGGGAGAGAGAGAGAGGAAACCTGGAGAGTGGAGGTAGGGACCTGGCAGTGGAGGCTGAAATCCTTTGTGGCAGGCAGGGAAGATCCAAAATGGAATAACAGGAAGGCCTGGATCTGGCAGCCAAAGCAGACAGGGGAGTTGGGAGCAAAATGAGAGGGGAAAAAAATAAAACGAAACTAGCCAGACAAGAGCTCAAAAAACAAGTTTAGGAAAACAGGAAAAAAATAACCAAAACTACAGAAAGTAGGCAAGAAAACAAGACTAGACTAAGATATGACTTAAGCTGAAGCTCGAAGTCGCAGTAGACACAGACAAGAGCCAGGTAACTCTGCTCAGTAGATATTCGATCTGGCACAGGACAGAAAACAAGATAAAGGGTGACAAACAAACTAAAACAGGTGTGAGCCATAAAGAGATAACAAGGTAACAAGAGGGGCGGAGTAACAATAGACAACAGAGCACATGGCATTTCAACACAAATCACCATGAGTCAGCCATGTGGTTCAGACCAACAAAGGACACAACACAAACAAGCTCAAATCTGAGACCGGCACCCTGACAGATTGGGCTCCTGGGCGAGACACCAATACATCAGTATCGCTGTAACGCTCCTTCAGGGAACGAGGGTTACATCAGTAACCGAGACATTCTGTGTAAAAATACTTTACATTAAAGGGCACCTATTATGCAAAATTTTATAAGGTGTTTGAACATAAATGTGTGTTGGCAGTGTGTGTACACAACCACCCTAATATGGTAAAAATCCACCCACTCCTTTTTTTTTAATCCCCATAAATCATAAGCAGTGTCTCAGAACAAGCCGTTTGCAGATTCCTGTGACATCACACTGCAGAGGCCCCGCCCACACATGTTGATGGACACTGACATACTAGCACAGGCCCCGCCCTCAGAGAGCTGAGCTGTTCACAGTCCGCCATGTTTATCTCCTCCAGAGCATTAACAGCAGCATTCAAGAAAGAGATGTGTTCTTATTAAAGCTGCTAAAGTTCAGTCAGTCGAGAGCAGGGAGTGAACTTCTGTTGATCTTCTGTTGTTTGATAGAGAACTAGTCGAGTTTAATAGACTACTCACAGATGTGCTGACATCAGCTCTGTGCGCATGCGACTGGAGTGTGTGTGTGTTTAAGTTGAGAGCGATAAGGCATTAAAACGCATGCAGATGATAATATTTCATGATGATGAAGAACTGCAATGTCACATGACCGTGTCTGTTAGAGATGATCATTAAAACACACAGATATCATGTCTCAGTTTTCATTGGCGTGTTCACTGCTGTGAATGAGATGTGTAGGCTCCGCCCTCTCGGGTGGGGAGCAGCAGCTCATTTGCATTAAAGGAGCCACGCACAGAACAGCTCATTTTTCTTCAACCCCAAAATTGCCATTTTCAAAATTGTATATGAAATGATCTGTGAGGAATTTTGATCTGAAACTTCACAGCCACACTCTGGGGACACCTGAGACTTATATTAGAAAGGGGCATAATAGGTGCCCTTTAAGTTAAATAAAGTGTGGTTAAGCGAACATCCAACTAAAATGTTTTGGGAAAAAAACGTTCCATGAGCAATCTATAAATTATATTTTTGTAAGAACATTGTTAAAGATCAGATAACTTTGAACGTTATATTAATGTTATGAACTGGGTTCTAGTGTGTTCTCCTGCTTTTCCTGAATCCCTGATGAGTCGTCTCCTTTAAATCTCAAGCAAGGGAAGTCTTGCATGGAGCTGAAGACACTACACATGTTGTAAAACACACCACCAGCAGGCAAGAGAAAGATTTCCCCCTTTCGTCTTCATGTGAATCGGTCGTAATCCCCCTCTCTCTCTCTCTCTGCACTCCAGTGATGTGTCGTTACACACTCGGCTAGCTCCTCGTCCATGACAGACTGTTACCTCCTGAAGCGGAAACGCATTTGATTGTTAACATCTGGGCCATTACAATTGCAAACTAGGGCTCTGTACATCAATCAGAAAGTGCTTTCAAAACAAAGAGACCGTCCTCCAATCAATCTATCGGGAAACGGGGGCATTACATGCTCCTGTAATCCTGGCTAATTAGCGGGATAATGGGAATGAGATTTATGAATCCGGTGCTGTTGAGGTGCTGCTGCAAATGAGCAGGGATGCAAGCCAGAGCTGCAATAAATGCAATGAGCTCTTCACCACATTGTTGTTTTTAATCAACTTCTCTCCTCCTTCCATCACTGATGTTCACCCCATCTATCTATCTATCTATCTATCTATCTATCTATCTATCTATCTATCTATCTATCTATCTATCTATCTATCTATCTATCTATCTATCTATCTATCTATCTATCATCTATCTATCTATCTATCTATCATCTATCTATCTATCTATCTATCTATCTATCTATCTATCTATCTATCTATCTATCTATCTATCTATCTATCTATCTATCTATCTATCTATCTATCTATCTATCTATCTATCATCTATCTATCTATCTATCTATCTATCTATCTATCTATCTATCTATCTATCTATCTATCTATCTATCTATCTATCTATCTATCTATCTATCTATCTATCTATCTATCATCTATCTATCTATCTATCTATCTATCTATCATCTCTCTATCCATCCATCCATCCATCCATCCATCCATCCATCCATCCATCCATCCATCCATCCATCCATCCATCCATCCATCCATCATCTATCTATCTATCTATCTATCTATCTATCTATCTATCTATCTATCTATCTATCTATCTATCTATCTATCTATCTATCTATCTATCTATCTATCTATCTATCTATCCATCCATCCATCCATCCATCCATCCATCCATCCATCCATCCATCCATCATCATCATCTATCTATCTATCTATCTATCTATCTATCTATCTATCTATCTATCTATCTATCTATCTATCTATCTATCTATCTATCTATCTATCTATCTATCTATCTATCTATCTATCTATCATCTCTCTATCCATCCATCCATCCATCCATCCATCCATCCATCCATCCATCCATCCATCCATCATCATCTATCTATCTATCTATCTATCTATCTATCTATCTATCTATCTATCTATCTATCTATCTATCTATCTATCTATCTATCTATCTATCTATCTATCATCTCTCTATCCATCCATCCATCCATCCATCCATCCATCCATCATCATCTATCTATCTATCTATCTATCTATCTATCTATCTATCTATCTATCTATCTATCTATCTATCTATCTATCTATCTATCTATCTATCTATCTATCTATCTATCTATCTATCTATCTATCTATCTATCTATCTATCTATCATCTATCTATCTATCTATCTAACTATCTATCTATCTATCTATCATCTATCTATCTATCATCTATCTATCTATCTATCTATCTATCTATCTATCTATCTATCTATCTATCTATCTATCTATCTATCTATCTATCTATCTATCTATCTATCTATCTATCTATCATCTATCTATCTATCTATCTATCTATCTATCTATCTATCTATCTATCTATCTATCTATCTATCTATCTATCTATCTATCTATACACAGTGTTTCTTATGAATTCTGATTTCCAGCAGGGGAGCCTGAATGTATGCTTCATATGAAACTGATTTATGTATTTATTCATGTAGGGCAACCAATAACTGAGGTGCAACTTTACCCTGAACACTCATCATCTTTACGTGTAGCTGTATCCACAGAGAGAAGGGATAACACAGGAAAGAAGATTCTCAAAAACAAAGGCACTACAAACTTGCAACAAAACTTGAACACAGGACGGAGGAAAGCCAAGGGCTTCGATACACAGGGTGAGCTATAACAGACACAGGTGCGAAACTATTCAGAAACTACGGGAACTAATAATGACCGGGAACACAGGGAAAACTAAACCCGGTTTAACTTATTTTGATGAGTTAAAGCGATGTAAAAACATGTTGTCATAACTTATTTATCATTACATTTTTGTATTTGTTTATTCACTTCTATGCTCCTGTAACTCAGACAGTACAGAATGACGATTGCATCGCCAAGATCATGGGTTTGATTCTCAGGGAATGCATGAACTGATCAAATGTAATTTCAATGCAATGTAAGCTGCTTTGGATGAAAGTCTATGCATAATGCATAAACTAAGATAAAACACAATGCTATTTATTAATTCTTACAGGCATTTATTTTCTGATAGAATGTTTTAAATACAGAATGTTTCATAGAAAGAGCCCATCATATTTGAACGTGGTAATCAATTTGTAATGGTGACCCTGGTAAATATACTGCCAGGTTCTCAAGTCTCAAACTGCTGTCTCTTCATGGCTTGTTGATTTGATGGGTCTTGTGTAAATTGTCTTTGTGCTGGACTGAGTCTCCTCTGTCCCAACCCCCTCTGTCTAATAAGAGCGTAAACAGGAACAGGTCATGAAAGCCGTACGAAGGGTGAACATATGGACGCTCCTCAGCTGGCCTGGCAGATGGAGGAGTGTTTCCTCTCTGCTCCTGAGGCTGCTTTACTTTATCCAGCATCTCTACACAATGGACAGACCATCTTCGCCTCTTTTCATGCATTTCGCAGCAGTATTGTTAATACCTTTATTAGTCTTAAATGAAAACTTTATTATGCCAAGCTCACCTTTACATGGTGTTTGAACATAAATGTGTGACGGCAGTGTGTTACACAACCACCCTATAATGATAAAAATACACACACTTCTCTTTTTTAATCCCCATAGATCATAAGCAGTGTCTCAGAAGAATATGCTTAGACCCCGCCCTCGACTGCTGATGCACCCCGCCCTATTAGCATAGACCCCGCTCACAGCTGCTGACGGACTCCGCCCTATTAGCATAGACCCCACCCATGACTGCTGATTGACTACACCCTATTAGCATAGACCCCACCCACCACTGCTGATGGACTCTGCTCTAGACCCCGCCCTCGACTGGTGATCGACTCCACCCTATTAGCATAGACCCCACCCATGACTGCTGATTGACTACACCCTTTTAGCATAGACCCCACCCACCACTGCTGATGGACTCTGCCCTAGACCCCGCCCACGACTGCTGATGGACTACACCCTATTAGCATAGACCCCGCCCATGACTGCTGGTTGACTACACCCTATTAGCATAGACCCCACCCACAACTGCTGACGGACTCCGCCCTATTAGCATAATGCGTGTAATTAGCATAATACCCTGCCTACGACTGCTGATGGACTCCGCCCTATTAGGATAGATCTCGCCCATGACTGCTGACAGACTCCACCCTAGACTTCGCCCACAACTGCTGATGGACTCCGCCCTATTAGCATAGACCCCACCCATGACTGCTGATGGACTACTCCCTATTAGCATAGACCCCACCCATGACTGCTGATTGACTACACCCTATTAGCATAGACCCCACCCACAACTGCTGACGGACTCCGCCCTATTAGCATAATGTGTGTAATTAGCATAATACCCTGCCCACGACTGCTGATGGACTCCGCCCTATTAGGATAGATCTCGCCCATGACTGCTGACAGACTCCACCCTAGACCCCGCCCCCAGCTGCTGACAGACTCCGCCCTATTAGCATAGACCCCGCCCACGACTGCTGACAGACTCCGCCTTATTAGGATAGACCCCACCCACAACTGCTGACGGACTCCGCCCTATTAGCATAATGCGTGTAATTAGCATAATACCCTGCCCACAACTGCTGACAGACTCCACCCTAGACCCCGCCCACAACTGCTGATGGACTACTCCCTATTACGACAGACCCCGCCCACAGTGAGCTGCACACAGTCCGCCATGTTTATCTCCTCGCCAGAGCATTCAAGAGATGTGTTCTTATTAAAGCTACTAAAGTTATTCAGTTGAGAGCAGTGAGTGATTTTCTGTTTGATTCATATTAACAGCAGATAGAGCAGTAGATACTGTATATTATGCTTTAATACACAGATCTAATACACATGTGATTTCTTTACGTTCACAGACATAACCGACTGTGTTTATGTGAACTGTGTGTTTTTTTGACATAACCTTGTGTGTGTTTGACAGGTTCAGCGCAATAAGACGTGAAAGAGAACTTGGTTTGATACTCACGGGACGCTCCGTCTGACACACAGCTTTCTGTGTGTGTGTGTGTGTGTGTGTGTGTGCGGTGTGTGTGTGCTGGTGTGTGTGTGTGCTTCGGGTGTGTGTGTGTGCTTCGGGTGTGTGTGTGTGCTTCGGGTGTGTGTGTGTGCTTCGGGTGTGTGTGTGCTTGGTGTGTGTGTGCTGGTGTGTGTGTGCTGTGTGTGTGTGTGTGTGTGTGTGTGCTTGAGTGTGTGTGTGTGTGTGTGTGTGTGTGTGTGTGTGTGTGTGCTTCGTGTGTGTGTGTGCTGTGTGTGTGTGTGTGCTTCGGGTGTGTGTGTGTGCTTCGTGTGTGTGTGTGTGTGTGCTTCGTGTGTGTGTGTGTGCTTGGTGTGTGTGTGTGTGTGTGTGTGTGTGTGTGTGTGTGTGTGTGTGCTGTGTGTGTGTGTGTGTGTGTGTGTGTGTGTGTGTGTGCTGTGTGTGTGTGTGTGTGTGCTTCGGGTGTGTGTGTGTGTGTGTGTGTGTGTGTGTGCTGTGTGTGTGTGTGCGGGTGTGTGTGTGTGCTTCGGGTGTGTGTGTGTGTGCCAGTGTGTGTGTGTGTGCTGTGTGTGTGTGTGTGTGCTGGTGTGTGTGTGCTTGGTGTGTGTGTGTGCTGCGGGTGTGTGTGTGTGTGTGTGTGTGTGTGTGTGTGTGTGTGTGTGTGTGTGTGTGTGGTGTGTGTGTGTGGTGTGTGTGTGTGTGTGTGTGTGCGTGTGTGTGTGTGTGTGTGTGTGCTTCGGGTGTGTGTGTGTGTGTGTGTGTGTGTGTGCTTGGTGTGTGTGTGTGCCGGTGTGTGTGTGCTTGGTGTGTGTGTGTGTGTGTGTGTGTGTGTGTGTGGTGTGTGTGTGCCGGGTGTGTGTGTGTGCTGTGTGTGTGTGTGTGTGTGTGTGTGTGCTGTGTGTGTGTGTGTGTGCTGTGTGTGTGTGTGTGTGTGTGTGTGTGTGTGCGTGTGTGTGTGTGTGTGTGTGTGTGTGTGTGGTGTGTGTGTGTGTGTGTGTGTGTGTGTGTGTGTGTGTGTGCTGTGTGTGTGTGTGTGTGTGTGTGTGTGTGTGTGTGTGCTTGGGTGTGTGTGTGTTCAGATGTGTGTTTGTGCTGTGTGTGTGTGTGTGTGTGTGTGCGTTGTGTGTGTGTGTGTGTGCTGCGGTGTGTGTGTGTGCTTGGTGTGTGTGCTTGGGTGTCTGTGTGTGCTTGGTGTGTGTGTGTGTGCTGTGTGTGTGTGTGTGCGTGTGCGTTTGGTGTGTGTGTCTGCTTTGAGTGTGTGTGTGTGTGTGTGCTTGGTGTGTGTGTGTGTGTGTGTGTGTGTGCTGTGTGTGTGTGTGTGTGTGTGTGTGCTATGGTGTGTGTGTGTGTGTGTGTGTGTGTGTGTGTGTGTGTGTGTGTGTGTGTGTGTGTGTGTGTGTGTGTGCGGGTGTGTGTGTGTGTGTGTGTGTGCTGTGGTGTGTGTGTGCTGCGTGTGTGTGTGTGTGCTTGGTGTGTGTGTGCTTGGTGTGTGTGTGTGCTTGGTGTGTGTGTGTGCTTCGTGTGTGTGTGTGTGCTGCGTGTGTGTGTGTGTGTGTGTGTGTGTGTGTGTGTGTGTGTGCTTGGTGTGTGTTTGTGCTGTGTGTGTGTGTGTGTGTGTGTGTGTGTGTGTGTGTGTGTGTGTGTGTGTGTGTGTGTGTGTGTGCGGTGTGTGTGTGCTTGGTGTGTGTGTGTGTGTCGGTGTCTGTGTGTGCTTCGGGTGTGTGTGTGTGCTGCGTGTGTGTGTGTGCGTGTGCGTTTCGGGTGTGTGTTTGTGTGTTCTCTGAAATCCATATATCAGTTATATATATATAAGTTTAGACTGATATGGCTTTGAAACGCATGCAGATCATAAACTCTCATGATGATGAACTGCAATGTCATGCATAGCGGTATCAGAGGAAGTTCTCCTCACGTGTTCCTCGACAGGTTTGTGATGTCACGAGTGAGTAAATGATGACAGATCTTTGATTTTTGTGTGAACTGTCCCTTTAAGGCGGACTAGCATGCTGAACATCCCAATGGCATTCCCAGGATATGATTTTGTGACATCAACAATTAAATAGTTGATTCTTGATACTGTTAGTAAAAAATGCATTTGTGAGACTTGAAACTGGTATTCCAACTTTAAGAAATGAATCATTGCTATATCTGTATTCAGACTGCTGTTGAATGGAAGACCGTTGTGATTATTATTTTGCAATTCAAGTTAAATGTTTTATATTAAGATTTCATATTTTTTAGTGGAAATGTAATTAATGATATCAAATAGATAATAAGAATTTGTGTACTTGTAAAAATATATAATTTTAACTATAGTGAAAATTCAACTTTTGATATAAAAGTGTTTAAACGTAGAAAAACTTATTTTAATTATTATTTTTTTGTTAGCCAAGATAGTTTATTTTTTAGATGTTTTGAATTTGTTTTCTATTTTTTTATTAGTTATTAATTATTTTAATGTCTATATAGTTATTTATTATTATTATTATTTATTATTTGTTATTTATGTTAAACTAATTGAAAATAAGAAATATTGCTTTAGCAACAGCTGAAATAAAATAAGTTTAAGGCTGGCTCTTCACATAGTTTGGTGACTTTCAATAATTCATATCCTGAAGATTATTAAAAGTCAAATCGGCTTGCAATTTCATATCAGATATCAATAATAGTTTAGTAGAAATGTACAGAAGGGATGATTTCTGCAGGTCATTTAATTGCAGATATGAAGAATGGCCATTGTTACTAGTTCAAATCCCACTCCTGATATCATGACCGATCCGTGTAACCAGTGAAAACTGAACTGCTGGTCTTAGAAACCCCTCTCCTGATTACAGTGGAAACGGCTCGGCACTGCTGGAGCGTCCAGCGCCCTGGTGTCCCAGCGGCCCCTGCGGCCCCTGACCTTGCCTGCCCCCCCGAGGACATCTCCCATTAAAGCGCCGCATTCAGATAAGCCCATTTCTTTTCTTGCAGCATCTCTTTAATGTCAGGCCTGAAATATGAAGTCATTAGGCGATATTAAAACAGTGCTGACAAACTAATTAACAGAAGACATTATACGGGATGGGCTCGATTAATCCGCTTTAATTGCTCTTTTAAATGGAGGCCCCAATTAAAATTAATAAAGATTTACCGGTGATCACACAGAACCACGGCGAGGACTCGCTGTCTGAAGGGCAGGCAGAAGTCAGGCGTCTCCAGCTCAAGTTCTGCTCCCTGTGCCCTCCTCGCCCATCCACACAAACCAGCAGGGCACGGGAATACCAGTCGGCAGGAAGCGGAAGATTTCTCCTCGAGTGAAACGCTTCCCATACAAGAGCAAATGAAGGGGCGGGGCTTGAGTCTGTGTGTGGGGGGAGTGATTGGCTGGTGGTGGTTTGCTATTGGCTGATGTCATGTGAGTGACAGGTGGCCCCGCCCTCACCATCAGAGAAGAGATGTTAATCTGACTCAAGATTATTAACACAATAATGACACGCACTGATAAATCATTTATAATAAACACTGCAGTATTCCAGTAAAAATCAGAATGTATTTTGATTTCATGGGGACTTTATATACGGCCAGGTTGAGGGAATCCACTAAACTGGTGTGTTTGTTCACTTATTCACATCATTCAGAGCAACTCTGAGCTCTCTCTGACTGATTTACACTCAACTCACAGTCAAGCGTCTCCCTCTAGTGGGAAAAGTTATGAAGCACAAGCCCAAAGCTCTTCCTCTATGGATTATGTTTGCTTTTGTTTATCTGGATCATGTCCCCTTTATAGTGTTAACTATCCTGAATGTGAATATAATATTAATAATAATCAGTTTAATTTATATAGCGCCTTTCCCAAGCTCAAGGACACTGTACAAGCATGTGACAGAATAGACAGTCGATTCACATAATCATAAACAGTCACTTCATATAGTTTATGAATCAGTTAAATGGACGTTAGACATTTGCCCAGTCCATATATCAAAACAATATTTAATGTATTTTTTAAATTCCTTTGCAATTGACTTGAATGATTTGTTTTTTAGGTGAAGAGGGACAATGATTTTATGTTTAACTTTGCTGAAATTTAATAACTACAAAAAGAACATTTACTATGATTTTTTTTCAATTAAAGGGGAAAAAAGATAAAGAAAATGCCTAAAAATAAAAAAAAACACTGTTTCTTTCTCCAATTTAAAACATTTCTTGGTAATATTGTTTGAATTGATAATAACTTCCCAGGTTTCTCCCGTCCTCATCTCTTCGGTCCTGGAGCAAAAGCCTGTTCATGACGTCATCCTGCAGGAAGTGATGTCATTTTGGAGGGAAATCAGTAGCACAAGCAACAGTAAGTATCGATGTTTTTGATGAATTCTGTGATTTATTTCATGTTTTATCATATAGATAATGATATTTAATAAGATGTGAGTGAACTGTATTGAGTAACTTCCCTGTAGCTCTTCATCAATGTCCTGGTCATTTTCTTCTCATCAGCAGTGTTGGTCAAGTTACTTGGAAAGAGTAGTTACTGATTACTAATTACTTCTTCAAGAAAGTAATCCAGTTACTTTACTGATAACTTATTTTCAAAAGTAATTAGTTACTTTACTAAGTTATTTTTCAAAACCATGATGCACAACCTTTCAGTCGTATGCTATTCTTTCTGCATCTAAAATTGAATCAAATGAACACATTATTTTTTTATATCTTCTTTTATTAGTTTCAATATTTTAACTTTATGCACTTAAAGCAAATGAAATGCAACAGTCTCAGACTTGAAGAACATTGTTGAACATTTAAACCTACTTTCTGCACATTCCACCATATTTTAATGAAATAAAGAAAGTCCTTCTTCTCTTAACTTATATTTCTGCATATTCCAGCATATAAAATACAATATTTTTTGTTGTTGCAATAATCCTTCATTAGATGTAAATAAAATACAGCAATAAAGTAATTAAAATGAAAGTCTCTCCTGACTGTATTCCAAATGATTAACATTTACGTCTTTTAACAGTAAAATGCAGAGAGGAGTAAAAATGAACAGAAAGACAGGAAATGCTGTTGCAAGCCACGTTTAGGCTGTTAGTCCAGTCTCATTTTATGGCTGACAAGGCCTTATGATTTTTTGGTTTTCTTTCGGAGTGACAGTCACACGAAACAAAAACACGGTTAAAGCTACACTGTGTGATATTTCCCCCCATCTAGCGGTGAAAAGGTATACGACCATCCAGTGAATATTAGTTTCTGTTCCTCCCAATTTCGTTTTAACTCCTACGGTGGCTGATTTAGTCCAAGATTAATATGGCTTCCAGTTCGATCAAGTGATGAGGTTACTTTAGAAAACTATTATAATTTGCAGTTATTTAATTTGTCAGTTAACATGTAGGTTATGACATCTATGTAAAATGAATAATAGTTTTACCTTTTCGTTATTTTGTACCATTTCATTGCTAACATCAGCGATCAGGTTCCCAGACGAATGCAAGCTAATCTTAGTAAAGTAACTTTTATCGGTCCTATCGTTATTCTGTATATTGTACGACATCACTAGCGTAAGGCAAAGTTTACATTGTAGGCTATATCAGTCTCAAGCAATCCCCCTCTTCACATTCGACACGGTGCCATCGAGTGTTAAAACACCAAAGGCGAAGCTTGAATTACGGGTATGTCCCTCTTTGGCTACTGTACTTTCAAGATGGAGGGGCAACATGGCGACGCGCATTCGAACCCCTCACCCGTATGTATTTTCAATGGCATATTACGAGAATACTTTATTACTTGAAAGAAGTAAATATACATTAATGAGCACATATATTTTTGAAAGAACTAAGTGTTTTTGTCTAAGAATAAACTAAAAAAGTTACACAGTGTAGCTTTAAGGCCCCAAACACACAGCGCACTTTTCAGGTTTGAAAAAGCGAGGCGCACCGCATTGCCTTTTATTTGTTGAAGTTTTTCAATTTAGAAGAGAGCAGTTCGTTTCTAGGAAACCCCCGAATCAGCTGTCCTGTCAGTCTAATCACCAACGGAAGGCCCGCCTCTCCATTCATTCGATTGGACAATTGGGAAAAAGTCGGGCGCTTTTCTGCTCAGAGTTGATTTTCTTCTTCATGCGCTCAGAGCGCTTCTTCATTAACGCGAGGCACATAATCAGCATGCATAACGCTCTCTGCCAACCGAAATCCATTGGGAAAAGGCGCCTCTCGCTGCAAAAACTCATTCTGTGTGATCGGGCCCTAACGCAGTAACGCAGCCTGCTTACGGGGAAGTAACAGTAATTGAATTACTGTTTTTGAAATTTTAATCCCTTGTTTTACTCGTTACTTGAAAAAAGTAATCGGATTACAGTAAAGCATTACTTCTAACGTGTTTACTGCCAGAGTCCTTCTGGCCATACAACTTTGTGAGATGGCGCCTGTGTGTTGGGCTTGCCGTCTGCCGCTCTTGTGGCTGCTTGTCTGGTTCTCTGCTCTATTTTTAAACTGTTGCACGCTCTTAACCTACGACCCCCAAACACTTTTGGATATCCGCAACTCTGTGGCGACCTGAGCCTGGTTTCTCCCAAGGTTTATTTTTCTCCATTAGGTCTCCTGATGGGGTTTGGGTTTCCTTGCCACTGTCGCCTCTGGCTTGGCTTGCTCAGTTGGGGAAAAACTATTTTTCAAATATATTTCAAAATAAATTAAACTAAATTAACCATATAGACCAAATTACTGATCTAAAGCCCACATTGTTACTGTATGATAATCGAAATATATTCTGTTGCATTATTTTTCTGTTTAACACTGTGAAGCTGCTTTGAAACAATCTGCATTGTTAAAAGCGCTATATAAATGAACTTGACTTGACTTGTCTTGATACAACAACATTCAAACTAATTAGTTCAGTTTACTTAATTAAATTGTGCAAACTCGTTGCCTTAATTCAATTAAGTAAGTTTTACTTAATTCTAGTTTATCTAGAATTAAGTAAAAGTTGATCTTCCTTAAATCGTTTAAGTTTTGTCAACTTAATTCTATCTGTGTCCTGAGGAAGCGTACTCCCAGAGTGCATTGCGGCATGAATAAATTAATTGCTTCATTTTTGCTATTTTTGGCTTTATTTTACCATTTGTCTTTTGTCAGGATAACCCTAATAAATGACAGCAAATAAACTTGTAAAGGTCTTATTAATACTAAATATATAAATAAATTAAATAAAAAAAATCCTTGTAACCATTGTTGTCTTTTGATGCTGAATGTTGAAGTCTGTGTGTGGCTCACGCATGATCAATTGCTGATGTCACAAATATTGAGGGATTATATCAACCCAATTAAAACGTTATGCCATAAATATTAACAAGACATTTTTAAAACATCATTATCTGACATGAACATAATTGTAATTTATATTAAATATAACATTTATTTATGTATTACTTCCCTTCCTCTGAAATCAGATAACTGTGATTTTGTGTTGCAATGCTGCATTAATAAAGAAAGGGAATTACAATAATATGAATGAAGTTACAAGTGCCCAACCAAAGAGAACACTAATCACAATTATGGTGAGGAAATTAGTGAAAAGTTTATTAAAAATTGCCCTGCCTCAAAAACACTTTGCCCGCCCACTTATTTTTTGGGGTTTGGCAAAATGGTACTCAAACCAGTCAAGTAGTGTTAACTTGGGTTTTCTAAGTAACAAAGGCATAGCATGCAGATCGTTCAGATTACTAAATTTTTTTAATGAAGTTCAACAAATTATTGGACATTAAATAAAGTTTACTAAAAAAGTAAGAACAACTGTTGGTGTTACAGTGTATATCTAAACAAAATGTGGACAAAATCCACTAAAATAATGTATCAACAGTAACAATAAAAAAATCAATGCAAATACTAAAACAGCCCTAAGCCTTCATTGTGACCTAACCAAACGCTACACGTGAGAAAAATGATCTTTTCCATGTTAATGAGAGTTTTTTTGCACTAACCAGCCGCAATGGCGATTCACGGCGAGCCTATTTTACAAACAGTTTTTATTTCTGTGCTGTTGTGGCTGGAACTCTTTATTTAATGTAAAGGGAATTTAGAGTGAGTTTGATATAATTTTTCGAGACCTTTATAGATATAGCCTTACTGAAATCAACCATGGATAATTCACCTCAAATCTTACAAATAAATTAAAGGAAACAACTAGGCTATGTTCGAACTGGCAACTCAAGGTGAACCAGTGCATTCTATGATATAAAAAAATTGTTTCAGTCACTCAGTATGTGTTTTTATTCATGCTAAAATGGTGTAAGATTTCGATATTGCACGCTCTTCTGATTGGCTGTGACTTTTGATTGATTGATCTCGGGTAGAGTTTGGTTTGTCGCTGTAAATCTTGTCTCGAAATTTGTTTTCAAAGTTGCAACCAGTGTTGCCAGATCTCGCAAGACAAATAAGCAACCAGGCCTGTGAAAACAAGCCCAAAACAAGCGACTTTTTCTACGGACCTTCAGGACACCTTTTACATTATTTAACATTAGAAAACTGATGGGATATCAAATATAGACTGATGTACCAAGTACATTATATGCACAGTGAACATCTGATAATTAAAATTTGCACACAAATAAATATCATCCTGAATTCACAAATTCTTTATTGTTGCAGGGACTGCAGAAGATCCCATTTTAAGTAACTGTCTATAACCCAGAAACAGGAGAAATGATTGATGAAAATAATAATGGAATGATTCAGAGACAGTCTCACCTGAATCAGGCTTTATATAGGCTATTTTATTCTTGTCCAAATGTTCATTCTGGCTTGCTTTCTGTCCTGTGAGACTCACATGTTATACAGTCGCAAGAAACAGTGTGTGAACCGCTTGCAGAATCTGTAAACATTTGAACAAAATAAGAGCGATCATACAAAATGCATTATTTTTTATTTAGTGTTGTCATGAATAAGATATTTTAAGGAACACGCCACTGAGTTCAACAGCTGAGTTTTACCGGTTTCGAATCCATTCAGCCGATCTCCGGATCTGGCGGTAGCACTTTTAGCATAGCTTAGCATACATCTTTGAATCAGATTAGACCGTTAGCATCGCGCTCATCAATGACCAAAGACTTTCAATATTTTTCCTATTTAAAACTGGACCCTTAGTAACATTGTGTACTAAGACCGACAGGGAAATTATGAGAAGATGTGATTTTCTAGGCCGATATGGCTAGGAACTATTTTCTCATTCCTGCGTAATAATCAAGGAGCTGCTGCCGTACCATGACTGCAACGGCGCAATGATATTGATCCACAGCTGTGTGTGTGTGTCGTTTTAACATCTCCTATCGACCTGGTGCTAAGAACATCAAGGCGGATGCCCTTTCCCGCATCCATAGTCCTGAAGAGAACCCAGAGAAGATGGAGCCCATCATTCCTGCTCAGCTCTTCGTCACCCCGATTACCTGGTCTGAGGAGACCCTGCCTTCTGCCAATGCCTCCACCCACGTTCCGCCGGGTTGTCCTCCAGACCTGCAGTTCGTCACCAGACCACGTTGCATTCAGCTAATCCCCTCCACCCACACCTCTCTGGGCACTAGTCACCCTGGGGTCAATGAAACCCTCTCACTGCTACGCCAATGGCCCCAGATGTCATCAGATGTCAGAAGGTACGTGCTGGGATGTAGGGAATGTGCCATGGCCAAGAGTCCACGCCACCTACCATCTGGGAAACTCCATCCTCTACCCGTTCCCAACCGCTCATGGTCACACCTAGGAGTGGATTTCATCACAGATCTCCCAGTCTACGAGAACTGCACCTGTGTACTGGTAGTGGTAGACCGTTTCTCTAAGTCCTGCCGCCTAATCCCACTACGAGGGCTACCCACTGCCCTGGAAACGGCGGAACTAATGTTCAACCACATCTTCCGATATTATGGCATCCCGGAAGACATTGTATCAGACAGGGGTCCACAGTTCATCTCCAAGGTTTGGAAAGCCTTCTTCTCGGTCCTAGATGTGACCGTCAGCCTGTCATCAGGATACCATCCCCAAACGAACGGACAGACGGAGCGCAAGATTCAGGAGATTGGCTGTTTCCTCCGTACCTTCAGTCCTGGCCACCAGGACTCCTGGAACCAGTTCTTAGGATGGGCCGAGTACGCACAAAACTCCCTTCGCCAGCCTACCACCGGTCTCACCCCGTTGCTATCAACCCCCACTCTTCTCCTAGTCAGGGAATCCCTCCGATGTCCCTGCGGTCGATTACTGGTTCCGGGAGAGTGAGAGGGTCTGGGACTCAGCACACCACCAACTTCAGAGGGCTCTCCGCAGACGCAGGATGACATCCGACCTTCACCGCTCAGAGGCCCCCACGTTCAAAGTAGGACAGAAGGTTTGGCTGTCAACCCGGGACATCAGACTGCGTTTGCCGTGCAGGAAGTTGAGTCCCAGATTCATTGGCCCTTTCACCATCTTGCAGCAGATCAATCCGGTCACATACAAACTTCAACTACCTCCACAGTACCGGATTCACCCCACTTTCCACGTGTCATTGTTAAAGTCTCACCACCCATCTGTTTCTGTTTCCCCAGAGCCTGGCGTTACCCTATTGGTCAGCTCCAATATCTCGTGGACTGGGAAGGTTACGGCCCAGAAGAGCGATCTTGGGTACCCAGACACGACATCCTAGATCCGAACCTACTTGAGACCTTTCACTCCTCTCGTCCAGATCAACCGGCTCCTCGGGGTAGAGGTAGACCACCACGGCATCGGGGTCTTCGGCCCTCAGGAGATGGCCGTGGAGGGGGTAATGTTAGAAGCACGCCAGGCTTCACCCTCTCTCAGCCACAACGATCACGGTCACCAGAGTACTGATTGCACGCACCTGCACGTCATCATCACAGCAATCACCTCCTGCACTTAAGCCCCACGCATTCACTCAGTCACTGTCCGGTCTCGTTTGCACACGCTCACGCTTATGCTTGCTTCTACGGACTCACCTGAAATACTTACCTGTGCCTCCTTGTCTCCCGAGTGTCTCCTCGTCTTGTCTCCTGGCTCCCTGTCTCCATTGCTCCATCGTTCCAGTCTCCAGATCTGCCAACACAGACGTACAGTTTATTACCCTTGTGTCACCCTCCCTGGATTCAACTTGCCATCACTCACCTCTTGCGCTCATAATCCTGGTTGTGTTAAATTAACTTGTGTTTCACTGTCTCCAGTTCTCCATGTCCTCTCTGTTTGTAACACAGCCGTGGATCATCAGGGAATGACAGAATAAGGGTTCATAAATGTTTGGATGTCATTTTGAAAATTTTGGTCTTGTGGACTACAACCCCAAATCAAAAGCACATTCTGCACACATTACAAAGTCCTGGCTGCGGAGGAAGAGGGTACGGGTCCTTGACTGGCCCGCCTGCAGTCCCGACCCGTCTCCAATAGAGAATGTGTGGAAGACCCCGTACTGTTGCCCACCTTAAGACTTGTTTGCAGGAAGAATGGGACAGAATTACACCTGAAACACTTCATCACTTGGTGTCTTCAGTCCCTAAACATCTTTTAAGTGTTGTGAAAAGGAATGGCAACATTACAAAGTGGTAAATGCTTTACTGTCCCAACTTTTTTTTAAATGTGTTGCAGGTCAGAATGACAGGAAAGGATGCATATTTACAAATGACATGAAGTTGACCAGACAAAACATGAAATATTTTGTGTTCATATTGTCTGCAATGAAATACAAGTCAAAGTAAATTTAGAAATCACTTCTTTTTTTCTTTTCTTTTTTTGCATTTTTCCATACTGTCCCAAGTTTTTCTGATTTGGGGTTGTAGTATATGTGAACATCTTATATTAAATATCTTATTCAGGACAGCACTAAATAAAAAAATAAGTATGACCTCTCTTTTGTTCTGTGTTGTGTTTCCATGTTTTATGGGGACATTCCATAGGCGTAATGCATTTTATACTGTACAAACCATATTTTCTATCCCCCTACACTGCCACTAAACCTACCCATCACAGGAGACATGCTGCATTTTTACATTTTCAAAAAACATCACTTAGTGTGATTTATAAGATGTTTTCCTCATGGGGACCAAAAAATGTCCCCACAAGGACAAGGATTTCAGATATTGCCATCTTTGTGGGGACATTTGTGTCCCCATACCGTAGGGATTACCAGTCCACACACACACACACACGCTGCTTTCCTCTGGTTCGGTTCAGTGAAGTCATTGATTTGAATATCTGCCCTAGAGATTGGCTGACAAATATGGCAATGATTCTGGATAAATGCCGTCAAATAATGTTTTGCATTCATAGCTTGTTGTATGGTTTGCATGCATTGGGTAAAAAATTGTGAAATTCACAAAGAAACAGCAACACACTGAATAAAACTTGATATTTCCAAGTAGAAAGACTGACAATAATCTGTAACAGTAATGTATATCTAATCGTATCCTTCATTAGACGGGAACAGACCTGTTGCATCTGTTCTGTATGTGTGTGTGAAAGAAATGATTCATGTCATGATTTCTGGAGAAGAGTTGTTAGCTTGAATCTGTCGACGGGCAGTCTTCCTTTTGTGTCTGTGAAAGTTGAGAATATAAACTCATCGTCTTGCAGTTCACAAAGAAAGCCACAACGAATTAATCTGAGAGACACACCTTGACACACAACTGCGTACATTTTAATTGGAAACACAAATCAATTAATGTGTAGTAGATTGATCTAATTGGAAGAGAACGCTGCTTAAATAATTACCACCGTTTGTGTTTTGTACTCTTCCTCGCAAACCAATTAAACTAATGTTTTAATTTCTTTAATGTTATCATTTCAGAAGTAATTGCTGCTTGAGTGCCTCGCAGGGCCTTCAGTTTAATGTGTTCCACTGCCAATATGAGCAAAACATCAATGCCAAACACGTCAGCGGATAAAGCGGATGTGCACATTCAGTTCATATGGACCGGGGCTAGTTGTCACACTCTTTGACTGCAGTGAATACAGACACAAACTGAGTCTTCACCTCAAAACAGGCCCTAAAAGAGGCGTGCGCTACTTCTGACGCATAAGTTGTGATTTATAAAAACAAATTTGACGGGAAAATGTGCACACCTGCACCTGCAAACTGACCCATGTGTGCGAACTCTTTTACTAGAGTGAGAAAAGTAATGAAGTAAGAATGATTTAAAACTCTGTTTTCATTTTGATATACACATTTACATTAATGTTCCAGTTTCATTAATGGCGATTACATAAAGTCAATACTTTTGATCGGTTTTCCTGTGACTCGCTGTTTTAATGACAGCAAGGATTAAATACAGGCTAATTCCCATAATTCCTCTTTAAACTAATCTGCAGATCTCATGTTATGACAATATTTTTATCGAGAATGATGATCAGCGATGCACACTTACTTCTATATCACAGACACTGCAGGATTCGGTGGTGGAACGGTCCATTATCCGGTTTGAACAGGTCCAATAATAACAGCTTACTGTACAACATCAGCTGCACGGACACGGAGTGGAAACACATCTTCACAACATTATGAGAAATACCACTGTATTTGAAGGATACAACTTGAAGAAAAAATTAAGATTTGCACGTTTCCTTTTCTAAAATACTTTGTCAGTGATGCTCTGAGTCAGATGGTTGTATTTACACTTCAATAAATAAGTAGGCCTATCTGTTTAAATTAAAATAGCCTTAACATCATATTTGTTCACATTATTAGCAAAACTGCATGAATGTTTTTGAGTTGAAGGGTTTAAAATTAACTAAATATTTTGAATTAAAATAACATTTGGTCCGTGGAAATGAAGTGAAATTTGAAATCACGTTGTTGAAATATTTTGTCCCGTTGCTTTTGGCTCTCTGTAGGCTTCTCCCCATGCTTCTTCCCTTACTTTATTGGACTTTATGCCTCCACGTATGGAATGTCAGGGCTGCCAATATTAAAAATAAATAAATATATAAATAAATATACAAAGAAATGTAAAAAAGCAAAAATAAATAAATAAATAAGTAAATATACATAGAAAAGCAAAAAAAACAAAAATGAATAATTATTTATACATTTATTTCCATATTTATGTATTTCTTTATTTATTTCCATATACATTTATTTATTTCTATTTTTATTTATTTATGCATTTATTTATTTCTATATTTATTTATTTATTTCTTCCAACATTTATTCATGCGTAGGGTAATGAGGAGGGCGGGGTTTACCTCAGACATAGCAATCGAGCTCAGAGTAGGTGAGGGTGAAGCGTTTAGGCCACAGTGACACCTTGTGGTGTGGCCGAAATACAATAAGTACAATTTCCCTCGAGCTCTGTCGAGGGAAAGACACGGGGCAAGCCAATTAGGGTGGCTGGTACCGTGGAGAATACACATATCGGGTTGCTGTTAGGGAACCTCTACATATGGATGCCCAGCCTACACACACGTTCCACAAGCACATGGGTGCAGGCCTGCGTCAGACGGCCACTACGTCTGACCCCGAAGGGTAGCGGAGGAGCTCACAGGGTTAGCCATTTCTGGGGAACACAACTGGAGAGTATAGACGCACGTATCCGGCCCCTGGGGCGGGAGTGGCGTTGCAAGCAGACACTAGAACGGGCACTTTGCGCTACTGGCCACTGGGTACACGAGAAGACACCGGCTCCACACGGAGGCTATAGAACCTAGCGAACGTGTTTGGTGTCGCCCAGCCCGCAGCTCTACATATATCTGTCAGCGAGGCGCCTAGAGCCAGCGCCCAGGAGGAGGCAACACTCCTTGTGGAGTCTGCTCGCAACCCGAACGGGCAAGGCACGTCTTGGGACTGGTAAGCCAAGACGATAGCATCCACTATCCAGTGGGCTAACCTCTGCTTGGAGACATCCTTTCCTTTCTGCTGGCCTCCGTAACAGACGAGCTGTTCTGAGGTCCTGAAGCTTTGAGTCCGGTCGATGTAGGCACGAAGGGCGCGGACGGGACATAACAAAGCCAGGGCTGGGTCTGCCTTCTCCGAAGGCAATGCTTGCAGGTTCACCACCTGATCCCGGAAGGGAGGGGTGGGAACCTTGGGCACATATCCGTGCCGGGGTCTCAGGACCACATGAGAATCACCCGGCCCGAACTCTAGGCACGATTCGTTGACCGAAAGTGCATGCAGGTCCCCTACCCTCTTGATAGAGGCCAATGCTACCAAGAGCACTGTCTTTATGGACAGAACTTTTATCTCCACTGATTGCAATGGCTCAAAGGGATGACTCTGGAGTGCTCTCAACACCAGAGCTAAATCCCAAGAGGGTACCGAGTTCGGGCGAGGAGGATTTAGCCTCCTCGCCCCTCTGAGGAACCTGATGATTAGGTCGTGCTTCCCCAAGGACTTACCATCGACTGCATCGTGATACGCCGCTACTGCTGCGACGTACACTTTCAGGGTGGATGCAGACAGCCTTCGCTCCAACCCATCCTGCAGGAAGCACCTTCGGGGTTCTTCACGGTGAGAAGAGCACCACTCAACGAACAGGTTCCACTTCAACGCATAGAGGCGCCTTGTAGAGGGGGCCCTAGCAGAAGTGATGGTGTCTGCCACTGCTTGTGGAAGCCCACCTAGAACCTCCGCGTCCCGTCCAGGGACCAGACATGAAGATTCCAGAGGTCTGGACGCGGGTGCCATAGAGTGCCCCGTCCCTGAGAAAGAAGGTCCTTCCTCAGGGGAATCGGCCATGGAGGGGCTGTCGCGAGGAGCATTAGATCCGCGAACCAGGTTCGGTTGGGCCAGTAGGGCGCAACTAACAAGACCTGCTCCTCGTCCTCCCTGACCTCGCACAGTGTCTGTGCGAGAAGGCTCACTGGGGGAAACGCATATTTGCGTAGGTCCCGTGGCCAGCTGTGCGCCAGTGCATCCGTGCCCAGGGTGCCCCCAGTCAAGGAATAATACAACTGGCAATGGGTCGACTCTGGAGAGGCAAACAGGTCTACCTGTGGAGCTCCGAAGAGGCCCCATATCAGCTGGACTGTCTGGGGATGGAGTCGCCATTCTCCCGGAGGTGTCGGCTGCCGAGAGAGCTCATCGGCTGTCTGGTTCAGCACACCTGGGATTTGGATGGCGTGAAGTGACCTCAGCTGCTTCTGACTCCAAAGGAGGAGATGGCGGGCGAGTCGGAGCATGCAACGGGAGCGTAGACCACCCTGTCGGTTGATGTACGCAACGGCCGCAGTGCTGTCCGTACGGACCAGTACGTGCTTGCCCTGGAGCGGCTTTCTGAGACGGCCCAGGGCGAGATGTAATGCCAGTAACTCCAGGCAATTGATATGCCAATGCATTTGGGGCCCCGTCCACAGACCCGAAACTGCATGCCCGTTGTACGTGGCCCCCCAACCCGTGGACGAGGCATCCGTGAAAACCACAGCATGCCTGGACACCTGTTCTAAGTACTCCCGCCCGTAGAAAGCGAAGGTCCAACCACGGGCTGAAGGTTTGGCGGCATTACGGGGTGACTGGGACCCGGTACCTGCCGCTCTGCCACACCCATCTCGGGACTCGGCCGTGAAGCCAGTGTTGAAGCGGTCTCATATATAGCAATCCGAGCGGCGTTACCGCGGCTGCAGATGCCATATGCCCCAAGAGCCTCTGAAAAGATTTCAGTGGGACCGCCGTCCTGCCCTTGAAAATATTTAAGCAGTTCAGTACCGACTGGACTCGCTCCTCTGTGAGGCGCGCAGTCCGGTTGACCGAATCCAGCTCCATACCGAGATAGGAGATCCTCTGTGTGGGACAGAGTTTGCTCTTCTCTCGGTTGACCCGAAGGCCCAACAGGCTGAGGTGACGGAGCACCAGGTCCCTGTGTTCGCACAACTGCTCCCGAGACTGGGCCAGTATAAGCCAATTGTCGAGGTAGTTGAGAATCTAAACGCCGCGTTCTCTGTGCGGAACAATGGTTGCCTCAACGACCTTCGTGAAGACGCTGGGTGACAGGGACAGCCCGAAGGGCAGGACTTTGCACTGAAATGCCCTCCCCTCCAACGCAAAGTGTAGGAATGGTCTGTGTCTCGGGAGAATGGAAACATGAAAGTACGCGTCCTTCAAGTCGATCGCTGAGAACCAATCTTGGGGACGGATGCACAGTCTCAGAAGATGCGTTTCTGCGTCAACATCCTGAACGGGAGCTTGTGTAGGGCCCGATTCAGAACACACAGGTCCAAGATTGGTCTTAACCCACCACCTTTCTTGGGCACAATGAAGTAGGGGCTGTAAAAATGCCCTTTATGGCCTCCCTGGGGATGAGTTCCCAGGTGATAACTGGATGTCCAGTTCTTTGTCAGCCAGCAGACAGCCACTTTCAGCCCGGATCGCAGGCAGCCAGCTTTCCATCAACCCGCCAGACGCAGACCTGGCCGGACCACCCTGAGGGGAGGGTTCCCGGCCTGTGGGTCATTGCGACGGTTTTCGGTAGACAGTAGGCTTCACAGGCCTCTCTGGAGGCTTGCTGCTGGGCAGTAGGGTTGCTTGACCATAGCTGGCTTGAGGGCCTGCTGTGGTGTAGCAGTTCTCGGTTCCCTGTCTCTGTGACAGTGAGCATGGTTGCTAGCTAGGTATAGCTTGCACGTTCTGCTATCAGGTGGCAGGCCTCGCCAGCCCTCCCTGAGGTCGTTCCCAGGTCTCCAACGCCGGTGACGGGTAGCATGAATGGCTGACAGGTAGCAGGCCCTGCGGGGCCTCCCTGTGGGATTCACCAGTGGGTAGCAGGCCTCACCTGGCCTCCCCTGAGGACACGTTCCTGGACTTCAGTCACTGGACCGCTAACGGTGGGTTGCCACTAGGCATTAGGCCTCTCCAGGCCACCCTAAGACTCGCCACTGCACGGGAGGCCTCTTTGGGCCTCCCCGGAGGCAAGCGCTGGGACTTCAGTCACTTCCGACGTTGCGCACGTCCAGCCAGCAGGCCTACCAACAGGCCTCCCTGGGGGTGAGCTCCTGAGCTGGACGCTCAGTTGGCCGGTATATGCACTGTTCAAGTATTAGGCCCTCCTGGGCCTCCTTGGAAAGGAAGTTCCCGGCTCCGGTCCCGTTGATGAGCTAGCATGGGTCGCTAGCAAGCCTTGCTGCCAGGTAGTAGGCCTCGCCATGCCTCCCTAGAGGCGAGCTCCTGCGCAGGATGCCCAGACAGCCAGCGAGAAAATGGGCTGTTGGGCTTAGGCCTCACATGCCCGCAGGAAGGAACTAGTCCTGGTCCCCACATGCGGTTAGAAGGTGGCCATCAGGTGGTAGGCCACTTTAGGCCTCCCTGAGGGAGTGAGTGCCGTTTACAGCTACCTCGACGGCTAGCTCGACTGCAGTCAGATGGCAGGAGGCTTCGGGCGGTTGCATACCCTAGCACGACGAGACGACGCTGCTGCTATGCAGTCCCTACAGGACGGGACCTGCGTAGGTTGCCTACAGCATGGTTACCTACCGGGCAGGCTTAGGAGCTCCCCTCAAGAGAGGGTCGTCTGTGAGCTTACAGCTCCCTCAGGGTTTACATCCTTGGGGCCTCCCCAGTTAGTTCGGCATGTAGGCCTGTTCGGCCTCCCGAGCGCCGTTATGAGATGCGCTTGGTAGATGATCCTAGGATCGAGCGGCTGAGCTCCCCTCGTTAGCAAGGGTCGGAAAGCACTAAGCTGAGCGCTGCTCTCCAGGATAGCCCATCTCTGAGGTCCGGCCTGAGGCGGACACTGCCAGTCTCGCAGTCCCCCGGCTGGCTGGCATTCGGTGAAGGTTTTCCCAAATAGTGACTGGCTGGGGCGCCCTCGGGTCACCCTAGCCACATTCCCTTAAAGGAACCCCTTCTGTTGAATGGGCTGGTTCCAGGCCTTTGAGCGGCTGGGGAGGACTTCATGCGGTACGCGAAGGTGCCCCCCAAGGCTTATAGCTTGGGCTTTGACCGTAGGGAATGCTGTCACTGACAGCCTAGTGTGACCAGAGGGGGAGTGGTTCAGGCATTTCAGTTGAATTTGCTTGTCCTGACAGTTGTCACTGCCAGTGGGCATGCACTCCCCTCGGCATGGTGGCATGGGTATATTGTTCTTTCCGACACAGCGTGAGTTCACTTTCGAAAGGGAACATCTCCGGTTACGACTGTAACCTTAGTTCCGTGAGAACAGGGAACGAGACGCTTCATCACTTTGCCACACTGCAAAAAATGCTCTTCTTACCTAGTCATTTTTTCTTGTTTTCTGGGGAAAAATATCAAAATGAAGTGAGTTTTTGCTTTAAACAAGTAAAATTATCAGTCAATAGGGTGAGAAAAATAATCTAATTTCTGTTTGGGACAAAAACAAGAACCAAGATTTCAATCAGAAACAAGATTATTTTTCTCACCCCATTAGCAGATAATTTAGCTTGTTTTAAGCAAAAACTCACTTCATTTTGATTTTATTTTCAAGAAAACAAGAAAAAAAAATCTTATGTCATTTTACTTATCAAGTAAATTAATCTTGATTTAAGAATGATTAGATATTTGGACTGGAAACAAGAAAAAATGACTAAGTAAGAAGAGCATTTTTTGCAGTGCATGCCTTTGGGGCTGCTTGCCTCAGACGAAGTGGATAGTGTTGTGTTTGCAAAGCGTCCTTATATACTTCCTGGTCGCACGGTGATGACATCAGAGGCTGTCGCCCGGTCAATAGGATTGATGTGATTGGATAGCGATTCAGACACCGGTCACGCTGAGGCGTCTTTCCGACGCAGCGTCTCGTTCCCTGTTCTCAGGGAACTAAGGTTACAGTCGTAACCGGAGACGTTTTAAATTGTAATAATATTTCACAATATTACTGTTTTTTCAGTATTTTTGATCAAATGTGCATGTGCGTGTGTGTGTGTGTGTGTGTGTGTGTGTGTGTGTGTGTGTGTGTGTGTGTGTGTGTGTGTGTGTGTGTGTGTGTGTGTGCGTGTGTGTGTGTGATTGAGGAACGTGCAGGGTCAACAGAAAGTGCATTCAGTCTGGTTGTTTTAACCAAGATTATGCTGCAAGGTTTTTTTTCCAACTACATTTAAGTCCTAGGCTAACCTGCATTTTTGCAAATTCCCAGTTTATTCCCATTAATTCCCATACATTCCCATTAATTCCCACAGAAAGTTTGCAGCCTTGAAAATTCCCAGAATTTTGCAACCCTAATTCTACGCCATTGTCACTCATGTAAACGTGACTCTGATTTCGGGCATTTCCACAAAACTGTTGGCGAGTGAAAACTGGGGCGTTTTCAGGGCAATAAGCTGCACAGCAACGCCAAGGTCATGGGTTCGATTCCCAGGGAATGCACGACACACAGTACAGAGCTTGAATGCATCTATGCGTTTGGCTCTGGATGAAGAGAAATGTAAATGTGTGTTGTACTAGAACAGCTGAATCAGATAATGCACATAACAGCTTACAGGGTTCCCACTCTTTTTCAGCGATCGTGTTCCAAGACTTGTTCAATTTTACTACGACAGGAATAAAAAACAAAGGATCATGCCTAATATTGCTCTCTAAGGATTTACAAGGAGTACAGTTTAGTTGCAAATCTGGGAAAAATCTGGTCTTTTTTGCCTCAGAATTGGACTTTATATCTTGCAATTCCGAGAAAAGAAGTCAGAATCGCAAAATATAACTCGCAATCGTGCAAAACAAAGTTAGCAAACAACTGCAAGTGGACTAAACATCACCAGTCCAAACTCAGCAGCGCTGAACTCTCTGCAGCCAGCTGTAATTATTTGTTTGGGTCAGTGATAAATTCTTTTTTTTAGGACTTCATTTGACATTTTCTCTCATTTTCCATGTGTTTTTCAGGACTGGAAAATGTATCATGAATTTGCCATGTTTCCCAGGCCGGGTGGGAGCCCCGGGATTAGTGCCGATGTGCGGCGGTGAATGGGCTGCAGACAGACAGACATGCGCTGGACAGGAGTGATGAGTCGACTGCGCGGGTGCTTGGAGGAAGAGCAGCTGCGCGGCTGGAATTCTGCAGCGGTGGCAGATCTCTGCTATGAGGTCATGTTGCACATTACTCATGAGGAGAGAATGCATTGTTGTTGTTTTTAAGACACGGCCGTTGCGAGAGCTCGCGTGTCCCTCACAATGAATGCGGCCTTAGAAATGTGCCTTGAATTGGCCACAGGAAACAATGTGAGCAGCATACTTTCCTGCACAGCCTTTATTACGTGGATTAGTTTCACCTTAGTGGCCTGGAATCGGGGAAAGATGTTTTCAATGGAGCTGTGCACACTTACATGGGAGATGTCCAGTTAGCAAAACAGGAACACAGCCGTCAGGAGCTTTGAAAGGGTAAAGGAGGCCTAGTGGTGTCATTGTGTCAAACACGTACGCTCGGTGAAACACTAAAGGAGGATCTTCACGCAGCTCTCTTCCATACAGTGACCACAACTGTCCAGCTCCAAAAACCACAGACGCCACAATGGCACTGTACAAACGTTCCTCAGTAACGTTAATCGAACGTTTATCTTTCATAATGTTCTTGCTGATTGTTTCTGTTGGACGTTGGTCTTTTTTAAATGTTTCAGAACCTTCAGAGAACATTCAAAAGTATCGTTTCCGTTCCAAATTCTGAAATGGAATGTTCCCTTAACATTTTTACAACCAAGAAAAATATTTTAAAAACTGGACTTTCAGGGCACATTCAGAAATAACGTGTTCATAGCGTGAATTAGCAAAAACGCTGTTTAACTGAATTTTATATAAAAAAAAGCTAAAAAAAAATAAGTTTGTATTATTTGAACGTTTTCTCTCCTGCTTGTGCTGTAGCGTGACCGGGTGATTGTTATATGACTAATAAACTGAAGACAACTCAGATTGTTTGCTGATCACACCCTGACAAAGGCTCATTAGCCGCAATGCGTATGTGTCCAGTACTTGTCACCTGTATACTAAATATTAAAGCCATGATGAAATAAAGGCTTTTTATATTTCTTCAATAATATTCGAGTGCTTTGGATTATTAACATGTCCAAACAGGGGCGTAGCCATCATTTCAAACATGAGGGGGCAGAATGTCAAGTGTTATACCAGTTTTTTTCTGACCTATGTCTAATTGATGGTTTTATTTTAAATGTTTTTTTGCTTAATTGGCTTACAATGATATTATTGTAAGCTATCTGGGTCTTTTTGACTCCAAATAAAGTTTGCTAAAAAATAAATAAATAAAAAATACACAAAATGTAATATTACTCACTTTTAATCATGTTTTACATTTGTGCAGAGTTGGCAGGATTTCAGCATTTTTTATTTATATAATTCCAATCAGGAGACTTTAAAAAATACTTTTAGTTACATAATTTGTGAAAAATCAGCTCCGATGCAGAACACACACAGGAATGGTGACTTTAACCCAGACGTCCAATCACAACAACACTGACCACCCGACACATTTTGCTTGTGCAATGTCAACAGTTGACAACAACAAGCATAAAAACGGAGAAAAATGACAAGAGCCAGAGCAAATACATTGTGTCGACATTTTTATATAGAAACAAAACCCATCTGTGAGCTGAGATAGTAGTAACACTTCCGCGGATATTCCGTATAACACAAGCGCTACGCTGTCGAAGCGCTCACAGTGGCGTCTTCAGCAAAACTGGTCAATTATTCAACAAGAGAAATATACAGTTCTCCATCAGTGTGCAACACAAGTCGAATACCACATTTCAGCTTACAGTGCTTGACGGGTTCGAAGTGAAGAGTTTTTTTGTTGTTGTTGTTGCAATTTTGAACTCATCATCGCAAACTCTTCGTATGAAAATGATGGATACAGCGCGGCCCGAGCATGGGCATGCCGTGATCTGTGACTGATTATTACCATGGCGTAGATCCTTCATTCACGACTGCGTCGGCGTTAACGCTTCCCATTTCCTTTGAATGGGTGACGCCATGTGTTGCCGAACTGAATTGTGGGTTCCGCCGCTTCACTCATATTGCAAGCGGCAGAAGTTCAAGATTTCTCAACTTTTCAAGCGCCTACGTAGGCGTCATCCAATCAGATCGCCCTATGCAAATACCCTAGAGCAGGCGCTAGCCAATTGCGTTCACGGCAGACTTGTGATTGGCTGTTGTCACTATAACGGCCAAGCTTCAGCCACGCCCTCCGTCAAGCGTTAACGCCGAAGCCCCGAGTGAATGCAGTGTTACGTTAGCTCTCTCTGATTGCCTGCTGCGTCATGTGGTTCGGTTGCGGTGCGTTCAAAAACAGATATTTATTAAACAAAAACAAGTTATTTCGAGTCATTTAACTCAAGTCCGAGTCAAGTCTCAAGTCATGAATATCAAGTCAAAGTCAAGTCGAGTCGAGTCAAGTCTCAAGTCATGAATATCAAGTCAAAGTCAAGTCGAGTCGAGTCAAGTCTCAAGTCATGAATATCAAGTCAAAGTCGAGTCGAGTCGAGTCAAGTCTCAAGTCATGAATATCAAGTCAAAGTCAAGTCGAGTCGAGTCAAGTCTCAAGTCATGAATATCAAGTCAAAGTCGAGTCGAGTCGAGTCAAGTCTCAAGTCATGAATATCAAGTCAAAGTCGAGTCGAGTCGAGTCAAGTCTCAAGTCATGAATATCAAGTCAAAGTCGAGTCGAGTCGAGTCAAGTCTCAAGTCATGAATATCAAGTCAAAGTCGAGTCGAGTCGAGTCAAGTCTCAAGTCATGAATATCAAGTCAAAGTCAAATCGAGTCGAGTCAAGTCTCAAGTCATGAATATCAAGTCAAAGTCAAGTCGAGTCGAGTCAAGTCAAGTCTCAAGTCATGAATATCAAGTCAAAGTCGAGTCGAGTCAAGTCTCAAGTCATGAATATCAAGTCAAAGTCAAGTCGAGTCGAGTCAAGTCTCAAGTCATGAATATCAAGTCAAAGTCAAGTCGAGTCGAGTCAAGTCTCAAGTCATGAATATCAAAGTCAAGTCGAGTCGAGTCAAGTCTCAAGTCATGAATATCAAGTCAAAGCCTCCAAGTCAGTCGAGTCCAAGTCTCAAGTCATGAATATCAAGTCAAAGTCAAGTCGAGTCGAGTCAAGTCTCAAGTCATGAATATCAAGTCAAAGTCAAATCAGTCGAGTCAAGTCTCAAGTCATGAATATCAAGTCAAAGTCGAGTCGAGTCGAGTCAAGTCTCAAGTCATGAATATCAAGTCAAAGTCCAACCGAGTCGAGTCAAGTCTCAAGTCATGAATATCAAGTCAAAGTCAAGTCGAGTCGAGTCAAGTCTCAAGTCATGAATATCAAGTCAAAGTCGAGTCGAGTCAAGTCTCAAGTCATGAATATCAAGTCAAAGTCAAGTCGAGTCGAGTCAAGTCTCAAGTCATGAATATCAAGTCAAAGTCAAGTCGAGTCCGAGCCAAGTCTCAAGTCATGAATATCAAGTCAAAGTCAAGTCGAGTCGAGTCAAGTCTCAAGTCATGAATATCAAGTCAAAGTCAAGTCGAGTCAAGTCAAGTCTCAAGTCATGAATATCAAGTCAAAGTCAAGTCGAGTCAAGTCAAGTCTCAAGTCATGAATATCAAGTCAAAGTCAAGTCGAGTCGAGTCAAGTCTCAAGTCATGAATATCAAGTCAAAGTCAAGTCGAGTCTTTTAGTAATATTTGTCAAGCAAGTCTCAAGTCCTAAAATGTGCGACTCGAGTCCCCCACCTCTGCAAATAACATAAAATAAAAGCTATAACGGCTTCTCTTGCCTTATGCGTTGTTTTCCCCCCTCTGTTTCCCTCAAATAAGCAAGGAGTAAGCACCTTTGGCCATAGAAATGATTGTAAACGAGCAAAAGCCCAGTACGGTCTGCCATTTTATTTTTTAATTTTTATAAAACAAATTATACAAGATTAAACATTGAAAGCAATCTTTGACTTTTCAGAGATATTTAGTTTTTTATGCCCATCAAAGACAAAATATAGGAATTATAGTCTACTAGAAAAATAGCCAGTAGCGGGATCTTACCCAAACATTTACCAAGAATCATGAACAGATTCCATACGGTCCGCCATGCTTTGTTTAGCTAGGTACCACAATTCCCTGCGCTCAGGCTGTTTGGCGGGACTTTTCCTGGAACACAGCATTACATTTTGCAACATGATTGAAATGTTTTGGTCACAAAAGTTAATGCGACAGTCGTCACGTTCAGAAACTGCGATTTTGCATCCTGGCAACCGCCCAGAACTACAATGCAAACACTTAGCAACCACCTAATAACCACCCAGAATGCTCTAGTAACAACCTAAAATGCCTTAGCAACCACCCAGTCCTATAAACCACATAACATCTGCTCTTTAATAATCTTCTCCATACATCAGCACAAAACGTTTCAGTTGGACGTTCGTCTTTTTTAAATGGTACTATTGTTTCAGAACGTTCAGAGAACATTCAAAAGTAACATTTCCACAATGTTTGCAAAATTCTAAAATGGAATGTTACTGCGAAAATTTTATAACCAAAAAAACTGGATGTTCAGGGTACCTTCAGAAATAAAGTTTTCATAACTTAATAGGAAAAAAGCTTGTTTATCAAATATGTTGCCGATATACACATTTACTGCACATGTGCACAAGGTATATTTAAACATATATAATTCAGAAAGCATTTGGATTCAAAGGTTTACATGACTAATATTTTCCTATTTAAGATCTAAACCACTTGCCTGACAAGCCAGAGTCACATCAGGATGTTGGGTGTGGGAACTTCCCATTGGCAGGGCTCAATCCGAGGGGCGGGATAAACGCTTGTCTTTCAGATTCCCTCTGCACACGATAGGATAGCACTACAACCAACCAGAGCAACGGAGAAGGTGAAGCGGAGCTAGCTGATAGATTAAACGCTCACGTGATCCGTCGGCTAGACTCAGAACGGCACTGAAGTCATTCTTAAGAAGGGAAGATGTGTTCTTTGTTCTTCTCTCAAAGAAAAGCTGAACTCCAAGTCTTCCAGAGGCGCGTCCAAAGCCGATTGGAAAGACCGCCGTTCGCCAGCTTCTTTGTTTTTAAGCAGCTCGCGGAACCGTCATTATGTTAAGCCCCGCCCACCGACTCTACACACGATGTGATTGGCCTGACCAGAGTTTGGTTTTTCCAGCTCGCAAGCCAACGGAGAGTTGCTAGACGCCCCGGCTGCACATTAGATTCACTGCCGCTAGGGTGCGTCTAGATTTCTAGGTTACTACACCACTCCTTTCAATCAGATTGAAGTTCAGATCAAGCTCATTCAGATCATTTGAGGCGTTCTACAGTCCAACTGAGCCATCAATACGATTATTAACAGATTATTACGGTGCATGCAATTTGCCAATCATTTTTAGCCCTCTGTTCCTCTTTGTGTGGTGACCAAAATGACCAATTTTTTTTCCAATTGAATTAATGTATTATATTATAGTTCGATAAAGTTTTTATTTAATATTTTGTATTGTTATGGGATTTTATGGTAGGCATACTAAATTATATTTAAGCAGTAACACAAAACAAAGGCAGGTCCCAGGCATAAAAAGAGGAGAAGGAATGAATCAAAAAGAAAATTTTTTTTTTTAAATACAAGAGCCAACATGTTTCAACCAACACATGGTCTTCTTCAGGGCAAAGCAACCTGAAGCAAATATGCTTAAGTCATATTTTTGTTAAATATGACTTAAGCCATACCAAATAAAGGCTTTTTAATTCATTCCTTCTCCTCTTTTTACATCTATCTGAGTGCCTGGGACCAGCCTTTGTTTTGTGTCATTGGATTTTTCCCTACCCCAAGAGCACCTATTACAGACTATTTAACTCTACCTGAGTGCCGGGTTGAACCTCTCGCAGTTTATTTAAGCAGTAGTTTGATTTATTCACTTTTTGAGCATACACCTGAAAATAAAATGTCAAACTTAAACTGTCATGTTTTGTTACACAGACTGAAGTTCGGTCTCGTTTTAAAGACGACACTTGGCAGATTATATCTGAAGTGAATAAAGTTTAAATAAGTAAACTTAAAGTTTATTGTTAAGAAAAATGCACATTATAATATTGAAATATATATTTTCTAACATTTTACTCTAAAACTAAAAGAAAATCTAAACTAGTTGTGTTCCAAATTTGAGGTTGATATCTCAAGAAATGAGCTTTCAGTGAGTGTGTTTGTGTGCAGTACCAAACGCTTCCACTAGAGGAACTTCATCTCCCATTCGTTTCCAATGCCAACAGTACAAGCGCAACTATTTACTTGATTTTTCAAGTTTCACCCCATTCCAATGAAGTTAAAATATCTAAAACAAAAACCAAAACATAACATTTTTCAGTCTAAAATGACCGAAGAGCACCATTTGGTCATGTTTTTGCTATAATAAAATATAATAAAATAACAGAATACAGGCTTGGATTGTCACAATTTATTTTTTTGTGTGAATTATTATTTATTTATTTTTTAAAGAAAGCGTTTATATCTGAACCCTCAAAAAACTGCTGCAATATGAATATTTTATTATTAAATGAAAAACCACACACTGCTAGATAATGATAAACAAGAATATGAAAACTAATACAGTACATGATAAATAAGTATATTGGCAAAATCTGAGGGAAATGCTTCTACATGCAATATATTTTAATCTGGGGTCCCACATAAACAGCAATATTCCACCTTTACTCATATCATACAGCTAAATTATACTTATTTACACCTTTTTTAATCATTATTACAGATGAGATACTTCACAGAAGAAACAAATCCACATTAAAACACAAATCATAACTGCCAGGACTAAAAACACACCACACATTTGTCTACAGTGGCATTATAAAAGCAAAAATATATTACAGTGAAAAACAAAATCCAAACTATTATTATAAAACAAGCCTATTCCACAGACAAAAGGAAACAAACCTGCTGGCTTATACACGCTTTTCATTCAACAGCAAAATATTTAGAATATATATTTAGATTTGTCTATAAAGCTGACGATTCACTTATAAAAAGACACATATGTGATTGACACTCTGGATAAATAAAGGCGTGTGGCCACACGTAAAGTGTCCTGTAGGTGGCGCTCTCCGATTACAGGTAGGAAGGTGATTTGAAGTCCTCTGGGACGTCACTGTCTAGTTTGCAGATAACCTTGTAGATGGCTTTTTTCCAGGAGGGGTCGGAGTCTTTGGAGAGGGAGATGGCACTGTAGAACTCCTGAAGTGTGATCTCAGCCACCTCCAGGAATCTGTCAGGAACCTGAGGAAAAACAGAGCTCTGTCAGCGCACGCCACTCATAGATACTGCATGTGCATGTGTGTCATGAGTGATTCTTCATATCATGTGTGCTATTCAGGACAACAAATCAGAACACCTTAGAAACACCTTAGTAACCAGCCCGAATGCCCTGGCAACCACCCAGAATAATCTAGCAACTACTTGTATCCATACTACTAACAAGTATCCATAATGTCTCAGCAACAACCTAAAATGCCTTAGAAACCACCCAGAACATACATGCCTAGAATTCACTTAACATAACCCAAAATACCCTAGCAACAACCTAAAATGCCTTAGCAACCACCTAGAACATACATGCCTAGAATTCACTTAACATAACCCAAAATACCCTAGCAACAACCTAAAATGCCTTAGAAACCACCCAGAACATACATGCCTAGAATTCACTTAACATCAATCCAAAATACCCTAGCAACAACCTAAAATGCCTTAGCAACCACCCAGCAAACAGGTGCCTAGAAACCACTTAACATCAATCCAAAATACCCTGGCAACAACCTAAAATGCCTTAGTAACCACCCAGCACACACGTGCCTAAAAACCACTTAACATAACCCAAAATACCCTAGCAACAACCTAAAATGCCTTAGCAACCACCCAGAACACACGTGCCTAGAAACAACTTAACATCAATCCAAAATACCCTAGCAACAACCTAAAATGCCTTAGCAACCACCCAGCAAACAGGTGCCTAGAAACCACTTAACATCAACCAAGAATACACTTGCAACAACCTAAAATGCCTTAGCAACCACCTAGAACACACATGCCTAGAAACCACTTAACATCAACCCAAAATATTCTAGCAACAACCCTAAATGCCTTAGCAACCACCCAGAACATCCAATCCTATAAACCACTTAACACCAACTCAAAATACCCTAGCAACAACCTAAAATGCCTTAACAACCACCCAGAACACACATGCCAAGTAACCACCTAACATCAACCCAAAATACCCTAACAACAGCCTAAAATGCCTTAGCAACCACACAGAACACAAATGCCTAGAAACCACTTAACATCAATCCAAAATACCCTAGCAACAACCTAAAATGCCTTAGCAACCACCTAGAACACACATGCCTAGAAACCACTTAACATCAACCCAAAATATTCTAGCAACAACCCTAAATGCCTTAGCAACCACCCAGAACATCCAATCCTATAAACCACCTAACACCAACTCAAAATACCCTAGCAACAACCTAAAATGCCATAGCAACCACCCAGAACACACATGCCAAGTAACCACTTAACATCAACCCAAAATACCCTAACAACCTAAAATGCCTTAGCAACTACACAGAACACACATGCCTATAAACCACCTAACACCAACTCAAAATACCCTAGCAACAACCTAAAATGCCATAGCAACCACCCAGATAACACATGCCAAGTAACCACTTAACATCAACCCAAAATACCCTAACAACCTAAAATGCCTTAGCAACCACACAACACCCAATCCTATAAACCACCTAACATCAACTCAAAATACCCTAGCAACAACCTAAAATGCATTAGCAACCACCTAGAGCACACATGCCTATAAACCACCTAACATCAACCCAAAATACCCTAACAACCTAAAATGCCTTAGCAACCACACAACACCCAATCCTATAAACCACCTAACATCAACTCAAAATACCCTAGCAACAACCTAAAATGCCTTAGCAACCACCTAGAGCACACATGCCTATAAACCACCTAACATCAACCCAAAATACCCTAACAACCTAAAATGCCTTAGCAACAACCCAGAACACACATGCCAAGTAACCACCTAACATCAACCCAAAATACCCTAACAACAGCCTAAAATGCCTTAGCAACCACACAGAACACAAATGCCTAGAAACCACTTAACATCAATCCAAAATACCCTCGCAACAAGCTAAAATGCCTTAGCAACCACCCAGAACACACATGCCAAGTAACCACTTAACATCAACCCAAAATACCCTAACAACCTAAAATGCCTTAGCAACCACACAACACCCAATCCTATAAACCACCTAACATCAACTCAAAATACCCTAGCAACAACCTAAAATGCCTTAGCAACCACACAATACCCAATCCTATAAACCACCTAACATCAACCCAAAATACCCTAGCAACAACCTAAAATGCCTTAGCAACCACCCAGAACATCCAATCCTATAAACCACTTAACATCAACCCAAAATACCCTAGCAACAACCTAAAATGCCTTAGCAACCACCCAGAACACACATGCCAAGTAACCACTTAACATCAACCCAAAATACCCTAGCAACAACCTAAAATGCCTTAGCCACAACCCAGAACACAAATGCCTAGAAACCACTTAACATCAATCCAAAATACCCTAGCAACAACCTAAAATGCCTTAGCAACCACACAATACCCAATCCTATAAACCACCTAACATCAACCCAAAATACCCTAGCAACAACTTAAAATGCCTTAGCCACAACCCAGAACACAAATGCCTAGAAACCACTTAACATCAATCCAAAATACCCTAGCAACAACCTAAAATGCCTTAGCAACCACCCAGAACATCCAATCCTATAAACCACTTAACATCAACCCAAAATACCCTAGCAACAACCTAAAATGCCTTTGCAACCACCTAGAACACACATGCCTAGAAACCACTTAACATCAACCCAAAATACCCTAGCAACAACCTAAATTTTAAGATTTTAAAGCAGAACTGAAGACTTTTCTGTTCAGAAAGGCTTTTATGTGTTGATTATTTTTATTATTATTTATTTTTATTTTCTATTGTTATTTTTTCCCCTGTAGCACTTTGAGATTCTTCGGAATGAAAAGTGCGTTATAAATAAAATCTATTATCATTATTATTAAATTGCCTTAGCAACCACCCAGAACACCCAATCCTAAAAACACCTAACAACAATCCAAAAAACAACCTAAAATTCCTTAGCAACCACCCAGAATACCCTAGAAACCACTTAGAACACTTAATCCTATGATACACCTAAAAACCACCCAAAATACCCTAGCGACAACCTAAAATGCCCTAGCAACCACTGAAAACCAACATGCAAGCACCTAGCAACCACCTAAAAACCACCCAAAATAACCTAGCAACAATCTAAAATGCCTTAGCAACCACCTAGAACACCCAATCTTATAAACCACATAGCAACCACCCCAACCAACATGCAAATGTGTAAAAACAACAAAAAAACAGAACAAAGCAAATGTGTAGCAGCACCCTGACAACTGGCCACAACCCCCTAGCAACATGAAAGCAAGATTGCGTGGTCAAGTCTTGATGGTCTAACCCAACTGCAGGTTCATGTCATGCAGCTCATGCTCAGAATCAGATTTGTCAGAATCAATGCGGTTGATGTTAAAGAGCATCACGCATGCTTTTACCAACTCAGGCCCTTGATCTTCACGCAGCATCTTTAATGTTCTCGTTTTAAACCAAATACAGTGTCAGAATCATTAGGTGAGCAGTGTGGATGGACGCTTTGATTTCCTGCAGCCTGTTGCTTCGAACTTAACTGCTCGGAAAATGCATGAAAGGACGCGGTTCCCATCGCAGGAATTCAGGCGGCGCATCACTTTGAAGAACTCGGCTTGTGTGTGAGGGTGGGAAGAAGATGGATCTATCCGCTGACATTATTTCCCGAAGAGTAGCTCCGCTCACTGTTGACAGTTTTGTTTCTCGTGCATCTCCAGACACAAAAGCAGGCCCTGGGAAAGGAATGTCTTGGTGCTGAGGTAAAGACAACTGTCTCGGCTCGTTCCCATCAGCCGGCCCATCACTCTTGGGATTTCTGGCTTCTTTCGCATCAGTAGCAATCCAAACGGCAGTCAGGCGTGGCCAGGGCATAATCTCAAGTTGTTTTAGCAGATGCTGCAGCTTCCTCTTCCCACAGTTTGATGCAGCAGCGCCGGGCTCTGGGATCACAGCTATCTACAGCCGCGCAGCTACAGGTGCGGCTCGACGCGCGGGTCAGACCGAGGACACCCGACTTAAAGGACCGGATTAGACCAGTATGAACCTCTCCGCTGGTTTAGCATCCAAAACACAACATGATATACGCCGGAGAGCCGTAATGACAGGACCCTCATAAATCTCTGACGTGCATTTCAACAGAAACTGACCTTTATTTAGCAAATAATCTTTGTTCTGTCATTAAGTAGTCATTTAATAACTTGGGGATTCATTAAACATGGCAAATTAGCCAATCCCATAAAAGCGCCGATGGGAGTGCGTAGTTCTGTGCATGATCAAGTCAAGTCAACTTTATTTATATAGCGCTTTTAACAATGCAGATTGTTTCAAAGCAGCTTCACAGTGTTAAACAGAAAAATAATGCAACAGAATATATTTCGATTATCATACAGTAACAATGTGGGCTTTAGATCAGTAATTAGATAAGTAATTTGGTCTATATGGTTAATTTAGTTTAATAATTAGATTTATTTTGAAATATATTTGAAAAATAGTTTTTTCCCCAACTGAGCAAGCCAAGCCAGAGGCGACAGTGGCAAGGAAACCCAAACCCCATCAGGAGACCTAATGGAGAAAAATAAACCTTGGGAGAAACCAGGCTCAGTCGGGGGGGGCAGTTCTCCTCTGGCCAATTAACAAACAGCGTATTATTATTATTAAAGTTATTATTTTAAAGGTCAGAGGTCATAATCGATCTGAATATTCGAAAGATCTGAGGCAACACGCCGGAGACGGGTTTATTGAGGATGATGTATCGATTAAATAATTATTAAAAATAAATAATTTGAAATATCGGAGTCATTACGCCGGAGACAGGTTTTTATTGAGGATCTACTGACCAACACAATCTACTAAGAGCATTGCAAATTAGGCTAGGGTCTGGTTTACCACATGCTTTTTTTGGGCAGTAAATACAAACACCAGTAAACTGACAAGCGCAAACCTTAGTAAATCAGCTCATGATTGATTTAAATACTCTCCTCCCATAAATACTGCGTCTGACAGGCAAACTCCTACAAATGCATAAGCACTGCATGTCTTTAGTCAATCCTGACAGTTGAGCTATCATTAAAAGATCAAACTCCCACGCAATCTCATTCCTGAATGATTATTCCTTTTTCTCCTGTGTCTGTTAAACCTTTGACAAAATCACACTGGAACATTCAGATCTGTGTTTGCTCTGCTGAAGTTAGTTCATATATAGACACTGATGTCTACGGTAGCGATCAAAATAGAGCAAATCACCTTTTGAAAGTAACTTGAAGCTTCAAATAACATTGATTACATCATTAGAATGCCCTAGCAACCACCCACAACACCCATGCTACCACCTAGCAACCACCTAACAACCGCCCAAAATACTCCAGCAACAACCTAAACTTCCTTAGCAACCATCCAGAACATACATGCCTAGAAAGCCACTTAACAATGCCTTAGCAACCACCCACAACACCCATGGTACCACCTAGCAACCACCTAACAACCGCCCAAAATACTCCAGCAACAACCTATACTTCCTTAGCAACCATCCAGAACATACATGCCTAGAAAGCCACTTAACAATGCCTTAGCAACCACCCACAACACCCATGCAACCACCTAGCAACCATTCAGACCATCCTAGTACCCACCTAACAACCGCCTTAAATCCCCTAGCATTGTTACACCAGTAGGTGGCAACAAGTGACTGTTAAAAATGTATTTGTCATTGAATCATTCACTCAAGAGATTCGTTCAAAAACACTGATTCATCCAGTAATGAAACAAGTGAAGTCTTTATGAGTGAGTCATTGAATCATTCACTCTAGAGAGTCATTCAAAACACTGATTCACCCAGTAATGAAACAAGTGAAGTCTTTATGAGTGAGTCATTGAATCATTCGCTCAAGAGATTCGTTCAAAAACACTGATTCATCCAGTAATGAAACAAGTGAAGTCTTTATGAGTGAGTCATTGAATCATTCACTCAAGAGATTCGTTCAAAAACACTGATTCATCCAGTAATGAAACAAGTAAAGTCTTTATGAGTGAGTCATTGAATCATTCACTCAAGAGATTCGTTCAAAAACACTGATTCATCCAGTAATGAAGCAAGTGAAGTCTTTATGAGTGAGTCATTGAATCATTCAGTCAAGAGATTCATTCAAAAACACTGATTCATCCAGTAATGAAGCAAGTGCAGTCTTTATGAGTGAGTCATTGAATCATTCACTCTAGAGAGTCATTCAAAAACACTGATTCACCCAGTAATGAAACAAGTGAAGTCTTTATGAGTGAGTCATTGAATCATTCGCTCAAGAGATTCGTTCAAAAACACTGATTCATCCAGTAATGAAACAAGTGAAGTCTTTATGAGTGAGTCATTGAATCATTCGCTCAAGAGATTTGTTCAAAAACACTGATTCATCCAGTAATGAAGCAAGTGAAGTCTTTATGAGTGAGTCTTTGAATCATTCACTCTAGAGATTCGTTCAAAAACACTGATTCATCCAGTAATGAAGCAAGTGAAGTCTTTATGAGTGAGTCATTGAATCATTCGCTCAAGAGATTCGTTCAAAAACACTGATTCATCCAGTAATGAAACAAGTGAAGTCTTAATGAGTGAGTCATTGAATCATTCGCTCAAGAGATTCGTTCAAAAACACTGATTCATCCAGTAATGAAACAAGTGAAGTCTTAATGAGTCATTGAATTGAAAAATACTGAGATAAACATTCTTAAATCAAGATACATTACCTGTAGAAGCAAAATACTTAAAGTGCCCCTGTAGTCAATAATTTTATCCCTTAAAACTCATCTTTGATCACCAAAATGACATATTTAAATATTTTAAAATAGCTTGAATGTAACTGCACACCCTCGCCTCATTCAGTATATAATGTTCTATGAATATGTAAATTATTCATAAATTATTAATTCATTTAATGCCCCGCATTAAAATGATTTTTCTTATTTTTATTTTCTTTATAGCTCAAATAATACACAGGATTTAACAGAAGAATCAATGAAAACTAGGCTTCACGTTTCTGCTTTTTTAAATCCTCCAACAATCAACCCTATTGTTTAGTGTTTTATGTAATTGTACTGTAATTACACATTTATATTTTCATCTATTCCACAGAATTCTGCAGATGTTTCTCTAAAACCAGTGCTTGAACTGGTCTACGTAGTTTCAGAAAACATCACATATCCCGTGTATAGATGTAAAGAGTAAGGCGTAAGTACCTGGAAGTCGTTGGCTTTGTTGTAGTGCATGTTGAGGGCGCGGAAGAGCTCGGACTCTCTGGTGATGGATATATCTTTCACATCATTCACACCGTCTATGATGGCCTGACGAGCAAACTTCTCCATCTGGATGTAGTAGAACTCTCTGAAGTTACTGAACCACTTGATCAGCTGCGACGTGATGCAGCGGTTGAACTAAAAACAGGGAAATATTCAAAAATACAAGTGAATGATACTGTGTGACACACTTACATGCTACATCACAGTCTTCGGCTGCCCTGCGTCATCGCTCTGACAGCGCTCGTCAATGACTGAGTGACCAATCATATCGAAGAAGGCGGGGCTTCACTCTTCACAGAAGAGAGACAGTGTCTAATAGGGCTGCACCATATTGGGAAAAAACCTAAACTGTTTTCATTTTGCAATATATATATTTCCAAAACCAAAATAGCAATTTCACCACAATAGCTGTATTTGTAAAGATTTAACCATTCTAGTATGATTGGGGTCATTTCCAAGAATGCAACTGCATAGAAAATAATAAAATCACAAGCATAGATAAATACAACAGAAGAAACTGAAATAAGCAGTGCTTCTCAGTTTATAAGTTTTAGAAACAAGAAATAAGTTTTTCAGGTAAATCTAACAGTATTCAAGAACAGAAATGGAATAAATCAAATGTAAAAACTTCGTCTTCAATGTTTAGCTAACTTTACTTAATGTCTTAACTTAATTGTAAACATCTAGTAATCTGTACACATACTATGCCTTGTTTACTCAGAAAACACAAGTTCAGATTAATTGAATCGTTTTAATGCCATTTTGTCTCAAGTTTTTGAGGTGGAGCGATTCTTAATAGGCTTTTCCCTCATTTCCTACACTTCTGCAGTCTTCTTTATCTGTTGGCATTCACTCATTTCCCAAAGTCATCTTGAATGTTGAATTGTTAATACAACTGAAGAATGTGAGAGAACATAAACTGATGTTTTTGTTTGAAGTCACCATTATGGGGATCAGTGTTGCCTTTGGATGGGCTCTTGGAACTTCATTTATATATTTATATATATATTTATATATATATATATATATATATATATATATATATATATATATATATATATATATATATATATGAGGAGCTCTTTTCCAAAACGCTATAAATCCATTTGAATAGTTTTCATGAAAAGATCTTTTTTTTTATCTACGCCCATTCATTTAGTTAATATTCGATTTATCCTGTTAAAATGGTCTATTGGCTCAGTCTGAACATGTTAAACAATGATTTTTAAATGAAACAACAATATTGTTGATTATAAATTGAAAGTTATCATTTTTTTTGTTTCAAAACGCTACAAATCCATCCTTTTTCATATGTAGTTGGTTTATGTCTGTAAAAGCAACAACAACGAAGCAACTCATGTCACATTAAGCATATAACATCAGGGGTCAAAACCATTGCGATTACAACCGTAATCGGGGGGTTGGGTGTCATATATTGCCAGTAAGAATCGCGTTCTGGTGGGGAGGGGTTTCGTAGATTGCCTGTAAGAATTGCGTTCCAGACGGGATTTTGTCCCAGGCGGGAATGCGTTCATGGGACACCGCAGTGCGATCGCGCACTTTCACTTTCAAAGGGGCAGTGGATTGAGACGGGATGAGAGGATATATCGCGTTAAGGCTAAAAAACAGGCTCGGCGCTTATCGCGGTTTGGAAAGAAACTGCATCTTGCAGCACATTTAAACAAGGAAATATAACGATTTGGCACTTAAGATTGATGGAGCAGAGAATAGGTTCAGTACACAGCTCGATGGCATGACAAACTCATTTTCTTTTAATTTGGCGTTTATCGCGTTTTGGAAAAGAGCTCTTCATATACACACTGTAAAAAGCTGGAAAAATTGTGACAATTGATCATTACATATTGGCCTAATAAGTTATAATTATCCCCATGCAAAAATATGCATCGTACTAAGTATAGCTTAAGGTCTTCACTCAAAATTAAAATTGTATATTCACCAGTGGCGGAGCCAGAGGGGGGGTGGCACTGGACACCCCTGACATCTGACTGGCCACCCTGGGTGCCACCCCAAAATTTAGATCGCTATTTCCATTTCATCTCCTATTAAAAGAAGCGTTTATTTTGACATGCGGCGGCGCGGCACATTGTTCATGTATCATGAATATATAAGAGATTATTAACATTAGTTGACAAACAGACGATTAAAGGGGGTCGCGCATAAGCGCAGAGTTGTTCAAAATCCTGCGGCGCCATTCACATTGTTTTCCATTAAACGATACAATTTGTCTCAAAGCGTTGTTAATGTAGAATGACTTCACGCTAGCCTGGAAGAGTGCGTATGGGCATTTTTCAGTATTTTTCTTTCTGTGTAAAGTCTGTACTTATGGAAAGATATAGGCTAATATAGATTGCCCTTGTTTCCGTTTGTGCAGTTCATACAGCAAAACACACCGACCCCACATATTTTCATTCTTGAAGTGAACTTTTTGCCTGTATGGTGATTATATTCACTGTTTATTGCCGGCTTGAACATGAGAACGCGATGCATCTGGTGTGTGGCATATGGCGTTTCATCCACAGCACACACAGAGCGCTTGAACGGGCATAGTAGCCTATGCCAAAAATAGCGAGTATCACAGTTAACACAGTCTGCTATGTTTTAACCGAATGTAAGCAGTTGACAAATTAATTCGGTATTGGATTCAATATTGTGCATTTGGTCTTAAAGAGACAGTAGTGTGTAGTCCTGCCATCTGTCATTAAAGTTAATCAAAGTACACAAGAAAAACCATCCACTCATCTTGAGTGAATAACTTTTGTAGCCAGTTTTAACATGCATTAATCTATATTTCATTTATACAGTGAAAATTATCCAATGTTATTTGTTATTCTATTTCTGTACCTGAATTACTGTTAGACCTGCAACATCAATCACTTCATTCTCAGCTCTGTTCTAACTTTATTACTGACTGTTCACTTTTATTCAATAGCCTAATGTTTTCAGTTTATATTATTACGCTTGTAGTTTTGGCTGTGGAATATCAGTTGGAATCAAGAATTGTTAACTTTCACTGGTATCTAAAATTGTGGTTGCTTATTTATAAGAATACAATGTTACATGAGTAAAAACGATGAAAACAAATGAGTATTAAACATATTCTTTCAGGTTCTATGGACTCCCTATAGTAGCCTTGGCCACCCCATGTATAAAAGTCTAGCTCCGCCACTGATATTCACCGAACATATTTAATTGTGCTCAGTCAATCTATGAAGTCAAAGTGAATAATCCATGTTGGGTGAACAAGTCCTACGTCCGAAAATGCGCCTGAGGAAAACCGTTTGTGTGGAGATTTCAAGTGCGGGAGCGCTAGCAGACTGGAGAACCAAACCAGCCGATGCTGAAGACCAAAACAAACATTCCCAAGAGAACGGAGATATTCATCATCACAAGGCATTGGTGAGTACTGAGCACTGAAATTATTCTCCAGAGTGCTGCTTTATGACCCGGTATGAAGTTTAAAAGACATTTTGTAGAGTCACGAGTTCATGCATTCATTGGTTTCATGAGTGTGATCTTGGATACCACATAATTATCTAATGGTAGCTAATAGATTTATTTTCCTCAGGTCTTATATGTCTAAAATAATAGGTAATAAGTAAATGAAGTCATTTGTGGCATGCGACCGTTGAACACGGTGCCGTTAGATTGGCATCGGCCTCTCAGGGCTTCAGTTATTGCCTTTCAATATCAAACACGCCAAGCTCGTGATTCTCTTATTCCTCCATTCATTCGTCTCATCCTCATTATATAATGAAGTCACTTCTGTTCTGTCACTCGCCAGATGTGATGCAGGGGGACTTTCTGTGTTCATTTTGCTAACTATATTTATGTTTTTAGTCATTTTTGTCTTTTGTGACAGTTAGAAATAAGCAATTTTTACTACAATTTAAAATATTTAATTAGCCAAATTGAATTTTTTATGTGAATTAAATTGTATCAATTCACAGAAATTCAATTTGGCCAGTTGAACAATTTAGATGTGATCGGTCACTAGAAAATGTTCATTTGGAGAGGCCTGATATTTTTTACAGTGTATGTATATATATATATATATATATATATATATATATATATATATATATATATATATATATATATATATATATATATATATATATATATATATATATATATATATATATATATATATATATATATATATATATATATATATATATATATACACCAATCAGGCAAAACATTATAAAGTGAATAACACTGATGATCTCTTCATCACGGCTCCTGTTAGTGGGTGGGATATATTAGGCAGCAAGTGAACAGTTTGTCCTCAGAGTTGATGTGTTAGAAGCAGGAAAAATGGGCAAGCGTAAGGATTTGAGCGAGTTTGACAAGGGCCAGATTGTGATGGCTAGACGACTGGATCAGAGCATCTCCAAAACTGCAGCTCTTGTGGGGTGTTCCCGGTCTGCAGTGGTCAGGATCTATCAAAAGTGCTCCAAGGAAGGAACAGTGGAGAACCGGCCACAGGGTCATGGGCGGCCCAGGCTCATTGATGCACGTGTGGAGCGAAGGCTGGCCCGTGTGGTCCGATCAAACAGACGAGCTACTGGAGCTCAAACTGCTCAAGAAGTTAATGCTGGTTCTGATAGAAAGGGTTCAGAATACACAGAGCATCGCAGTTTCTTCTTTTAAAATGTTGGTACTAACACTTATGTCATAAACACCATGAGAAACTTTTAATTGGGTTAATATAATCCCTCTATATCTGTAACTATATCGTGCAATTGACCATGCTTGAGCACACACAGACAATACAACAATGGTAACAATTCAATTGAATACAATTAAATACTAACTAAGCTTTTGTTAGCACAACGAACTATTCCTATTTCACTTTACTATAAATAGAGACTATAAATGAACTGTGAGAGAGCTGTCATGTGTTCATATGCGAGTCAGTGTCCATCCGGAAGACATGGAAAAAACTGGATGGAGAGCCAGCACAATCCCATAAGGAGCAAGCTCCAAAAAGTGGCTATAATCGTGGCATTACTTGCTTCCTGAATGTTTTGTTTGTTGTTGTTGTTATTCTGGCGGAGGCTTTCCCAACTGTATTCAGCACCTCAGTCTGTTTAATCGGCTGTAGTCACAACTCGTCTTTCCCAGCCGAAGTCTTGCACACAGAATAACATCTATCCAAACAGCAGACGAAACTCTGCCTTCACATCAGCCCTGTTATTATAACGGCTGATCCGATAACAGAGGCGCAAATGAGCTAAAACCTGCCCAAGGGCTCAAAGACGCTTCTTTTCGTGGAGTGTGAGAAAGGGGTCAGAAGGAAACTTCCTTCTGAGTGACTTCGGCTGACGGGAATGGAATCAGGCACTGGGATTAGTCCAGCCTTTGTTTGCTGTGACTTCCCACAGGACAGGGAGGAGTTCGGCTGTGACTCTCCTTACTGACGTTTAGTGGTCAGGAAAGCCCAGCCGGCCTGTGACGGTCCGGACGGACACACCAGATACACCTCCTCATGTTCATGTGCTCTGGCAAACCATTGCGATCTTGATTTTCTGGGCACTTTGTGTGTACGACAACTCCATGAAATCAAAATCATAATCTTGAGTCCGAATAACAATGATGTCGAGGGCGGGGCCACCTGTCACTCACAGGAGATCAGCCAATAGCAAACCTCCACCATCCAATCAATCCCCCACACACACAATCAAGCCCCGCCCTACATTTGCTCTTGTTCGGGAAGCGTTTCACTCGGATATACGGCACAATAGGGAAGAAAAGACCAGTGCAACTTCTGTTTCATGCCATCACATACTGTTGTGCAGTTTTGCTGCTATTGTTGGGTGAAGAAATGCCGATGACTACTGATATAACATGAAACACCAGTTTCAAAACCTTACAGACCAATATCAGACAAGCGCTTTTCTAATGTAAGTCTGTGGAGAATCTGTGTGTTTGGATCATTTAAAACAGACCTTTATAGAAATGATCTAAACACTTGGTAACACTTCATTTTAAGGTGACATAGTTACTACATGTGCTTACTGTATTAATAACAGTAAATGATGCATAATAACAAGCAACTAACCCTAAACCAAACCCTACAGTATGTAGTTTATTAATATTACCCAGTACTTATTTAAGTACAAGGTAACCTTGAAATAAAGAGTAACCAAATACACTTCCGCTTTTAAAAATAACATCTCTATCTAGCTGTCATAATATTTAACATCATCAAATCTGTTTGACCACATGATTCAAACCGAAACAGTTTCTCTTATCTCTCATCAATATTTCATGTTCATCAAGCTCAGTAATTCAATCACAACCACACGATGTCTTCCTGACACAAAGTACCATAATGAGGTTTAGTAGTAAATTAGGTGACTTTCAACATTCAAACATGAAACAGGCTTTAACAAAGGGAATATTTCACTTCAATCATGTGCCAAGGAACAAAAACTGAAACATGCTTAAATATACAATATAGTACTATGTAATATGTTTTACTTAAGGGTCTGGCTTATGGATAGTAATTATAAATAATAATTAGCAAGAGGCTGTAAGCACATATTTAGGGACGCATGATATATCGGCCGATATATATAAAGTGTGGCCGATAAATAATGGATTATTACCTTTAGCTGAGACACTTCAGATGCGCACTATAATTATGGGTTTAAATCGCTTGAAATATGACTTGAATTGCTTCAAAAATGATAATATAGCACAGTTTAAGTCTGTCATCTAGGCTACATACACTCACCTAAAGGATTATTAGGAACACCTGTTCAATTTCTCATTAATGCAATTATCTAATCAGCCAATCACATGGCAGTTGCTTCAGTGCATTTAGGGGTGTGGTCCTGGTCAAGACAATCTCCTGAACTCCAAACTGAATGTCAGAATGGGAAAGAAAGGGGATTTAAGCAATTTTGAGCGTGGCATGGTTGATGGTGCCAGACGGGCCGGTCTGAGTATTTCACAATCTGCTCAGTTACTGGGATTTTCACACACAACCATTTCTAGGGTTTACAAAGAATGGTGTGAAAAGGGAAAAACATCCAGTACGCGGCAGTCCTGTGGGAGAAAATGCCTTGTTGATGCTAGAGGTCAGAGGAGAATGGGCCGACTGATTCAAGCTGATAGAAGAGCAACTTTGACTGAAATAACCACTCGTTACAACCGAGGTATGCAGCAAAGCATTTGTGAAGCCACAACACACACAACCTTGAGGCGGATGGGCTACAACAGCAGAAGACCCACCGGGTACCACTCATCTCCACTACAAATAGGAAAAAGAGGCTACAATACAAGCTCACCAAAATTGGACAGTTGAAGACTGGAAAAATGTTGCCTGGTCTGATGAGTCTGGATTTCTGTTGAGACATTCAGATGGTAGAGTCAGAATTTGGCGTAAACAGAATGAGAACATGGATCCATCATGCCTTGTTCCCACTGTGCAGGCTGGTGGTGGTGGTGTAATGGTGTGGGGATGTTCCCACTGTGCAGGCTGGTGGTGGTGTAATGGTGTGGGGGATGTTACCACTGTGCAGGCTGGTGGTGGTGGTGTAATGGTGTGGGGGATGTTACCACTGTGCAGGCTGGTGGTGGTGGTGTAATGGTGTGGGGATGTTCCCACTGTGCAGGCTGGTGGTGGTGGTGTAATGGTGTGGGGGATGTTTTCACTGTGCAGGCTGGTGGTGGTGGTGTAATGGTGTGGGGATGTTCCCA
>CM040925.1:1542500-1555000 GCA_023029165.1 Gobiocypris rarus
GATTTTATGCGTAACTGATTATTAGGATTAATATAGATTAAGATCAATTATATAAATTCTTCAAATATATATATATATATAATTGATTTACTGGACTGGAAGAAAAGGTTCTATATGGAATCATACGGCACTTCATATATAGAATCTTCCATCATGGGATCATTTTATGGATTTAGTTCAAATTAATAGGGCCCTATGATTTCTGCGATGCGGAAAACGCAGAATCCAGCCATAAAAATACACTTTACAGTACAATGTGTAATTTGCATAATTTTTGATGAATAAATCAAAAGCAAGTCAATACACAAATTAAAATCATGATATGGACTAGTGTCTGAATATCAAACCACAAAAAGACTTTAAATATGAATCCTGCATGTTCTGCGTGTCTCTGTGTGAATGAATGGTTCACCACACACAAAGGGTGTGAACTACGGCTGGAGCTACAGGAGCTCGGCTCCCCTTAATAACACATGGGCTCCCCTGAAAACCGGATTTGGGAAATTTTTGGGGTCTCAAAAAATATTGACAAGGTGATATTTTGACGTGCAATTTCAGTTTTGTGTGATGTGACCATTGTGGATTATTATGTGTAAAATTGCAAAAAATATTAATTCATGCATGACGGCGATTTAAACCTAATTCACTTCAATAAAGATTCTGTGTTAAGGTAAGGCATGCTCAGTCATGTGTTGTGTCTGGGTTGATACAGGTCTGCGTGACTATCGACGTCTGAAGCCTAGATGAACGGAGGATTTATGGGATTCTTCTGTAGCCTGAAGAGTAGCTTCAACCGAAGTTCATGTGAACTCAAAGACAGCCGGATGCTTTGTTTATAGAGTATTTGTGGGTGACATCAATTCATGTCGATAAAGTATAATAGGGATGTTATTAACCACTGTATAGTGATTTATCCTATATACTGCTTGCATTAAGCTAGTAGTGCATACACTTGTTGTGTATCTTTGTAAGTCCTCTTTTAAGCGAAAGCACACACACACACACACACACACACACACACACACACACACACACACACACACACACACACACACACACACACACACACACACACACACACACACACACACACACGCCAAACAACAAGTGGGCTCCCAAAGGCCACAGTATAGTTCGAGCACTGCCACACACACACACACACACACACACACACACACACACACACACACGTTTGTTTTTGTGAAATGTGGGACATTCCAAAGGCGTAATGCATTTTATACTGTACAAACCGTATTTTCTATCCCCCTACACTGCCCCTGCCCCTAAACCTACCCATCACACACACACACACACACACACACACACACACACACACACACACACACACACACACACACACACACACACACACACTGCCCCTGCCCCTAAACCTACCCATCACACACACACACACACACACACACACACACAGGAGACTGCAGTTTACTTTCTGTGATAAAAACCTCATCCTGTGTGATTTATAAGCATTTTGAAAAGTGAGGACATGGGGAACGTCCTCATATTTCACCCTCTTTTTGTAATACCTATGTCATACCCATGTCATTATACACATTTGTGTCCTGATATTTCACAAAAACATGCCCACACACACACACACACACACACACACACACACACACACACACACACACACACACACACACACACACACACACGCACGCGTTAGCCTCTCCTGTTTCACTATAAGTATTTCATATTTCAGCCTCAATGTAATAATAATAATAATAATAACACTAATAATAATAATTATTATTATTATTAAAACTAAAAAAATTTAAGGAATAAATGACAATTTTTCTTCTATGTTTTAATTTTAACAGTAACGCTCTGTTGTGCAGCACTTTTCATTTCACATGATAAAAAATAAATTAAATGAATGTTTTATGCCTTCATTCGATTGCCAGAAAACTGCAAATACACAAAACAGAATTAGTTTTTTTTAAACACAATAATAAAATAAAAAATTATAAATTAGACATACTTTTTGATTATTAAAATGTAATTAAACCATTAAAATGGAATCTTAAAACAGAAAACACATAATTTGGTTAAAAAATTATAATATTTCATATGGCCCTAAACATGTAATTTGTTGTTAAACTTTTTATAAATAGTTTGTTAAAGTTTCAAGATTTCAATTAATTAGACATGCGTTTTGATTACTAAAATTGTATTTAAATAAAAAATAATAATAATCTAGAAAAATTAAAGCAAAAAAACTGTATTTGGAAAAAGACTAAATTATTTCATTTTAATTTTAATAACATTTTATGAATTAAGCAGCTCATAAACATACCTTATCCCTAGAACAAATGTAAATAACCCTGTTAAACAATAAAGTATTACGCAATAATTTAAGAGCATTTCTCCTTATAACGAATCTTGTCTTAAAGTTCTGAATAGAGCCCTACTTTTCTAAGGTTGCCCAGGAGATCCTAATCAACACTGAGAGAAGCAATAATGACCCATTTTGATAGACACACAAGCTGATGTAAATAAATGTGCACTGTCCCTTTAACAACAAACATCTCAAGCCATAATTTGGTGAAACACCACGCCGTACCTTGACATCAGGGAAGAAGTTCTTGAGTAAGTTGGAGCTCGGGTAGCGTGTGTAGAAGAACATCAGCTTGGCTTTCTTCAGATGGTTCGGGGTCAGCCCTTCCTGAATGTGCAGAGAGTCAAGGCCATAAACGCTTCATGTGTGGATGAACACCCACACACACACACACACCTGTCCTATTCACGGGTCCTAATGAATTAACATCTCAGTGCTGACCGGAGTCAATTAAGACACGACGAGCAGAAAACGAGACAAACTCATTCGATTAAGAGCCGTTTGCTCCGTATCTGCACACAGTAATTGCTTTGCAAAACACAATGAATGTTCCTCAGCGATCAGCTTACATCCCTTTAGCTCAGAGAAACATGTTAATGTAAAGCTGCTATCATTAAACACTCACCGCCTCAAGCAGAAGCATTGCGTGATGTAAATCTAACGATGTTTAAAAGTGCGATACCGTGACGTGTGTGTGTGTGTGTGTGTGTGTGTGTGTGTGTGTGTGTGTGTGTACGACACTCTGGCCATTGATGATGGTGTATAATGACGGCTGAGAGCTTGCTTTTCACAAACAACCAAAAGTGACCTCTCTCATCCACTCCAATCACATTGAGAGTGCAGGAACATATTCCGCACCTTTTCAAGTCCGAGGGGGGAAAAAAATCAGAGAATTTCCAGAAGAGAAACTGTTGCTTTTTCTGCCTTTGAAAATTGGCTTTTGTTCCTAACAATTCTTATCAAAGCCTTGTATTCCTTTTTATTTGTCTTTTCCTGGACTTAAAGTCATTACTGAGCCCAGATTAAAGAAGATGCTACAATTTTCTTTGGGGTTACCGAGATCAAAGCAGAAATTCTCCTTGAAGTCTGCGTCCGTGGAACGGCTCACCGCTGCACTCAATTCAGCGATTGTTCGCCGGGCTGGAGAGCTGGTCGTTTGTTCAGCAATATCTCAATGTTAACTACTATATATTAAATAAAAACAGTCAACTAAACAAAGAGGGGGCTTTTTCAAAAGCAGCTGAAGCTAAACAAAGAGCACATCCATAGATAAAACCACTCCTGAAACATGAGACGTGTTTCTCCCTGATTGAGCAACTTCATCAAACTGCAGACGCACCACAAGAAATATCAGTTCATATCTCCGAGGCTTTTCACTGTCATGCTAAACACACTGCAGACTTTACACTGAGGCTTCATGCGTTAGCTAAATGAGTTGCTAACACTGGCCAATGCTGCGTTTCCTGATGTTAATCTACACCAATCACAGCTCGTCTCTGTTAGCGTTTGGTAAAGCACACTGTTAATCCTGCTGGGGTGTTTCCACCCATGTTTGGGTTTGAAATCCAACTTCTAAAAGTCTTTAAACCAACCGTTGGGTTTGTCCACATTTGACCCAAACATGGGTCGAAACAACCCAGTTATCTAGCATTAGCCAATATACTCGCTCTTATTACATGTTTGATAATGCATGATAACAACATAGAAGTGTTGCCATTTTATTAATACTAATGAATTTCAGGAGAAACATCCGAGAGAGATTAAACATCTGAGCAGCACAATCATCATCTGAGCAAAACTCTATTATAGAACCTTAAATGGCATTAAGAGTTATTAAGATTGATTCAAGAATCGCAGAGTTAGAATCTTTTAGGCATAAAGAGTTATTAAGATTGATTCAAGAATCGCAGAGTTAGAATCTTTTAGGCATAAAGTGTTATTAAGATTGATTCAAGAATCGCAGAGTTAGAATCTTTTTGGCATTAAGAGTTATTATGATTGATTCAAGAATCGCAGAGTTAGAATCTTTTAGGCATTAAGAGTTATTAAGATTGATTCAAGAATCGCAGAGTTAGAATCTTTTAGGCATTAAGAGTTATTAAGATTGATTCAAGAATCGTAGAGTTCTATATTGAATCTTTTAGGCATTAAGAGTTATTAAGATTGATTCAAGAATCGCAGAGTTGAATCTTTAAGGCATAAAGTGTTATTAAGATTGATTCAAGAATCGAGTTAGAATCTTTTGGAATTAAGAGTTATTATGATTGATTCAAGAATCGCAGAGTTAGAATCTTTTGGCATTAAGAGTTATTAAGATTGATTCAAGAATCAGAGTTAGAATCTTTTAGGCATTAAGAGTTATTAAGATTGATTCAAGAATCGCAGAGTTCTATATTGAATCTTTTAGGCATTAAGAGTTATTATGATTGATTCAAGAATCGTAGAGTTAGAATCTTTTAGGCATTAAGAGTTATTATGATTGATTCAAGAATTGCAGAGTTAGAATCTTTTAAGCATTAAGAGTTATTATGATTGATTCAAGAATTGCAGAGTTCTATTTAGAATCTTTTAGGCATAAAGAGTTATTATGATTGATTCAAGAATCGCAGAGTTAGAATCTTTTTGGCATTAAGAGTTATTAAGATTGATTCAAGAATCGCAGAGTTAGAATCTTTTAGGCATTAAGAGTTATTATGATTGATTCAAGAATCGTAGAGTTCTATATTGAATCTTTTAGGCATTAAGAGTTATTAAGATTGATTCAAGAATCGTAGAGTTAGAATCTTTTAGGCATTAAGAGTTATTATGATTGATTCAAGAATCGAGAGTTCTATTTAGAATCTTTTAGGCATAAAGAGTTATTATGATTGATTCAAGAATTGCAGAGTTAGAATCTTTTTGGCATAAAGAGTTATTAAGATTGATTCAAGAATCGCAGAGTTCTATATTGAATCTTTTAGGCATTAAGAGTTATTATGATTGATTCAAGAATCGCAGAGTTGAATCTTTTAGGCATTAAGAGTTATTAAGATTGATTCAAGAATTGCAGAGTTAGAATCTTTTAGGCATTAAGAGTTATTAAGATTGATTCAAGAATCGCAGAGTTAGAATCTTTTAGGCATTAAGAGTTATTATGATTGATTCAAGAATCGTAGAGTTCTATATTGAATCTTTTAGGCATTAAGAGTTATTATGATTGATTCAAGAATCGCAGAGTTGAATCTTTTAGGCATTAAGAGTTATTAAGATTGATTCAAGAATTGCAGAGTTAGAATCTTTTAGGCATTAAGAGTTATTATGATTGATTCAAGAATCGCAGAGTTAGAATCTTTTAGGCATTAAGAGTTATTATGATTGATTCAAGAATCGCAGAGTTGAATCTTTTAGGCATTAAGAGTTATTATGATTGATTCAAGAATCGTAGAGTTCTATATTGAATCTTTTAGGCATTAAGAGTTATTATGATTGATTCAAGAATCGCAGAGTTAGAATCTTTTTGGCATTAAGAGTTATTATGATTGATTCAAGAATCGAGTTAGAATCTTTTGGCATTAAGAGTTATTATGATTGATTCAAGAATCGCAGAGTTAGAATCTTTTAGGCATTAAGAGTTATTATGATTGATTCAAGAATCGCAGAGTTGAATCTTTTAGGCATTAAGAGTTATTAAGATTGATTCAAGAATCGCAGAGTTGAATCTTTTAGGCATTAAGAGTTATTATGATTGATTCAAGAATCGCAGAGTTAGAATCTTTTGGCATTAAGAGTTATTAAGATTGATTCAAGAATCAGAGTTAGAATCTTTTAGGCATTAAGAGTTATTAAGATTGATTCAAGAATCGTAGAGTTCTATATTGAATCTTTTAGCATTAAGAGTTATTAAGATTGATTCAAGAATCGCAGAGTTAGAGTCTTTTAGGCATTAAGAGTTATTAAAATTGATTCAAGAATCGTAGAGTTCTATTTTGAATCTTTTAGGCATAAAGAGTTATTAAAATTGATTCAAGAATCGAGAGTTCTATTTTGAATCTTTTAGGCATAAAGAGTTATTAAAATTGATTCAAGAATCGTGAGTTCTATATTGAATCTTTTTAGCATTAAGAGTTATTATGATTGATTCAAGAATCGTAGAGTTAGAATCTTTTAGGCATAAAGAGTTATTAAAATTGATTCAAGAATCGTAGAGTTCTATTTTGAATCTTTTAGGCATAAAGAGTTATTAAAATTGATTCAAGAATCGTAGAGTTCTATTTTGAATCTTTTAGGCATAAAGAGTTATTAAAATTGATTCAAGAATCGTAGAGTTCTATATTGAATCTTTTGGCATTAAGAGTTATTATGATTGATTCAAGAATCGAGTTAGAATCTTTTAGGCATTAAGAGTTATTAAGATTGATTCAAGAATCGTAGAGTTCTATATTGAATCTTTTAGGCATTAAGAGTTATTAAGATTGATTCAAGAATCGCAGAGTTAGAATCTTTTGGCATTAAGAGTTATTAAGATTGATTCAAGAATCACAGAGTTCAATATAGAATCTTTTTGGCATTAAGAGTTATTATGATTGATTCAAGAATCGCAGAGTTAGAATCTTTTAGGCATTAAGAGTTATTAAGATTGATTCAAGAATCGCAGAGTTAGAATCTTTTAGGCATTAAGAGTTATTAAGATTGATTCAAGAATCGTAGAGTTCTATATTGAATCTTTTAGGCATTAAGAGTTATTATGATTGATTCAAGAATCGTAGAGTTAGAATCTTTTAGGCATAAAGAGTTATTAAAATTGATTTAAGAATCAAGAGTTCTATTTTGAATCTTTTAGGCATAAAGAGTTATTAAAATTGATTCAAGAATCGTAGAGTTCTATTTTGAATCTTTTAGGCATAAAGAGTTATTAAGATTGATTCAAGAATCGCAGATTTAGAATCTTTTAGGCATAAAGAGTTATTAAAATGTATTAAAGAATCGTAGAGTTCTATTTAGAATCTTTTAGGCATAAAGAGTTATTAAAATTGATTCAAGAATCGTAGAGTTCTATTTAGAATCTTTTAGGCATAAAGAGTTATTAAAATTGATTCAAGAATCGTAGAGTTCTTTTTTTGAATCTTTTAGGCATTAAGAGTTATTATGATTGATTCAAGAATCGAGTTAGAATCTTTTAGGCATTAAGAGTTATTAAGATTGATTCAAGAATCGAGTTAGAATCTTTTAGGCATTAAGAGTTATTAAGATTGATTCAAGAATCGCAGAGTTCTATATTGAATCTTTTAGGGATTAAGAGTTATTAAGATTGATTCAAGAATCGCAGAGTTCTATATTGAATCTTTTAGGCATTAAGAGTTATTAAGATTGATTCAAGAATCAGAGTTAGAATCTTTTAGGCATTAAGAGTTATTAAGATTGATTCAAGAATCGCAATGTTAGAATCTTTTAAGCATTAAGAGTTATTAAGATTGATTCAAGAATCGAGAGTTCTATATTGAATCTTTTAGGCATTAAGAGTTATTAAGATTGATTCAAGAATCGCAGAGTTAGAATCTTTTAGGCATTAAGAGTTATTAAGATTGATTCAAGAATTGCAATGTTAGAATCTTTTAAGCATTAAGAGTTATTAAGATTGATTCAAGAATCGTAGAGTTCTATATTGAATCTTTTAGGCATTAAGAGTTATTAAGATTGATTCAAGAATCACAGAGTTAGAATCTTTTTGGCATAAAGAGTTATTAAGATTGATTCAAGAATCGCAGAGTTAGAATCTTTTAGGCATTAAGAGTTATTAAGATTGATTCAAGAATCGCAGAGTTAGAATCTTTTTGGCATTAAGAGTTATTAAGATTGATTCAAGAATCGTAGAGTTCTATATTGAATCTTTTAGGCATTAAGAGTTATTATGATTGATTCAAGAATCGCAGAGTTCTATATTGAATCTTTTTGGCATTAAGAGTTATTAAGATTGATTCAAGAATCGCAGAGTTAGAATCTTTTTGGCATTAAGAGTTATTATGATTGATTCAAGAATCGCAGAGTTAGAATCTTTTAGGCATTAAGAGTTATTATGATTGATTCAAGAATCGCAGAGTTGAATCTTTTAGGCATTAAGAGTTATTAAGATTGATTCAAGAATCGCAGAGTTAGAATCTTTTAGGCATTAAGAGTTATTATGATTGATTCAAGAATCGCAGAGTTAGAATATTTTAGGCATTAAGAGTTATTAAGATTGATTCAAGAATCGTAGAAATCTATATTGAATCTTTTAGGCATTAAGAGTTATTAAGATTGATTCAAGAATCGCAGAGTTAGAATCTTTTAGGCATTAAGAGTTATTAAGATTGATTCAAGAATCGCAGAGTTAGAATCTTTTAGGCATTAAGAGTTATTAAGATTGATTCAAGAATCGTAGAGTTCTATATTGAATCTTTTTGGCATTAAGAGTTATTATGATTGATTCAAGAATCGCAGAGTTCTATATTGAATCTTTTAGGCATTAAGAGTTATTAAGATTGATTCAAAAATCGCAGAGTTAGAATCTTTTAGGCATTAAGAGTTATTAAGATTGATTCAAGAATCGCAGAGTTAGAATCTTTTAGGCATTAAGAGTTATTAAGATTGATTCAAGAATCGTAGAGTTCTATATTGAATCTTTTAGGCATTAAGAGTTATTATGATTGATTCAAGAATCGCAGAGTTCTATATTGAATCTTTTAGGCATTAAGAGTTATTATGATTGATTCAAGAATCGCAGAGTTAGAATCTTTTAGGCATTAAGAGTTATTAAGATTGATTCAAAAATCGCAGAGTTAGAATCTTTTAGGCATTAAGAGTTATTAAGATTGATTCAAGAATCGCAGAGTTAGAATCTTTTAGGCATTAAGAGTTATTAAGATTGATTCAAGAATCGCAGAGTTCTATATTGAATCTTTTAGGCATTAAGAGTTATTAAGATTGATTCAAGAATCGCAGAGTTCTATATTGAATCTTTTTGGCATTAAGAGTTATTATGATTGATTCAAGAATCGCAGAGTTCTATATTGAATCTTTTAGGCATTAAGAGTTATTATGATTGATTCAAGAATCGCAGAGTTAGAATCTTTTAGGCATTAAGAGTTATTAAGATTGATTCAAGAATCGCAGAGTTAGAATCTTTTAGGCATTAAGAGTTATTAAGATTGATTCAAGAATCGCAGAGTTAGAATCTTTTAGGCATTAAGAGTTATTAAGATTGATTCAAGAATCGCAGAGTTAGAATCTTTTAGGCATTAAGAGTTATTAAGATTGATTCAAGAATTGCAGAGTTAGAATCTTTTTGGCATAAAGAGTTATTATGATTGATTCAAGAATCGCAGAGTTAAATTATTTTTGGCATAAAGAGTTATTATGATTGATTCAAGAATCACAGAGTTCTATATTGAATCTTTTTGGCATTAAGAGTTATTAAGATTGATTCAAGAATCGCAGAGTTAGAATCTTTTAGGCATTAAGAGTTATTAAGATTGATTCAAGAATCGCAGAGTTCTATATTGAATCTTTTTGGCATTAAGAGTTATTATGATTGATTCAAGAATCGCAGAGTTAAATTCTTTTGGCATAAAGAGTTATTATGATTGATTCAAGAATCGCAGAGTTCTATATTGAATCTTTTGGCATTAAGAGTTATTATGATTGATTAAAAAAATCGCAGAGTTAAATTCTTTTTGGCATAAAGAGTTATTATGATTGATTCAAGAATCGCAGAGTTCTATATTGAATCTTTTTGGCATTAAGAGTTATTATGATTGATTCAAGAATCGCAGAGTTCTATATTGAATCTTTTGGCATTAAGAGTTATTATGATTGATTCAAGAATCGCAGAGTTAGAATCTTTTTGGCATTAAGAGTTATTATGATTGATTCAAGAATCGCAGAGTTCTATATTGAATCTTTTAGGCATTAAGAGTTATTATGATTGATTCAAGAATCGCAGAGTTCTATATTGAATCTTTTAGGCATTAAGAGTTATTATGATTGATTCAAGAATCGCAGAGTTAAATTCTTTTTGGCATAAAGAGTTATTATGATTGATTCAAGAATCGCAGAGTTCTATATTGAATCTTTTTGGCATTAAGAGTTATTATGATTGATTAAAAAAATCGCAGAGTTAAATTCTTTTTGGCATAAAGAGTTATTATGATTGATTCAAGAATCGCAGAGTTCTATATTGAATCTTTTAGGCATTAAGAGTTATTATGATTGATTCAAGAATCGCAGAGTTCTATATTGAATCTTTTGGCATTAAGAGTTATTATGATTGATTCAAAAATCAGAGTTAAATTCTTTTTGGCATAAAGAGTTATTATGATTGATTCAAGAATCGCAGAGTTCTATATTGAATCTTTTTGGCATTAAGAGTTATTATGATTGATTCAAGAATCGCAGAGTTCTATATTGAATCTTTTTGGCATTAAGAGTTATTATGATTGATTCAAGAATCAGAGTTAGAATCTTTTGGCATTAAGAGTTATTATGATTGATTCAAGAATCGCAGAGTTCTATATTGAATCTTTTAGGCATTAAGAGTTATTATGATTGATTCAAGAATCGCAGAGTTCTATATTGAATCTTTTAGGCATTAAGAGTTATTATGATTGATTCAAGAATCAGAGTTAAATTCTTTTTGGCATTAAGAGTTATTATGATTGATTCAAGAATCGCAGAGTTCTATATTGAATCTTTTTGGCATTAAGAGTTATTATGATTGATTCAAGAATCGCAGAGTTAAATTCTTTTGGCATAAAGAGTTATTATGATTGATTCAAGAATCGCAGAGTTCTATATTGAATCTTTTAGGCATTAAGAGTTATTATGATTGATTCAAGAATCGCAGAGTTAGAATCTTTTTGGCATTAAGAGTTATTATGATTGATTCAAGAATCGCAGAGTTCTATATTGAATCTTTTTGGCATTAAGAGTTATTATGATTGATTCAAGAATCGCAGAGTTAAATTCTTTTTGGCATTAAGAGTTATTATGATTGATTCAAGAATCGCAGAGTTCTATATTGAATCTTTTGGCATTAAGAGTTATTATGATTGATTCAAGAATCGCAGAGTTAGAATCTTTTGGCATTAAGAGTTATTATGATTGATTCAAGAATCAGTTGAATCTTTTTGGCATTAAGAGTTATTATGATTGATTCAAGAATCGCAGAGTTCTATATTGAATCTTTTTGGCATTAAGAGTTATTATGATTGATTCAAGAATCGCAGAGTTAGAATCTTTTAGGCATTAAGAGTTATTATGATTGATTCAAGAATCGCAGAGTTAGAATCTTTTAGGCATTAAGAGTTATTAAGATTGATTCAAGAATCGCAGAGTTAGAATCTTTTAGGCATTAAGAGTTATTAAGATTGATTCAAGAATCGCAGAGTTAAATTCTTTTTGGCATAAAGAGTTATTATGATTGATTCAAGAATCGCAGAGTTCTATATTGAATCTTTTTGGCATTAAGAGTTATTATGATTGATTCAAGAATCGCAGAGTTAGAATCTTTTAGGCATTAAGAGTTATTAAGATTGATTCAAGAATCGCAGAGTTAGAATCTTTTAGGCATTAAGAGTTATTATGATTGATTCAAGAATCGCAGAGTTAGAATCTTTTAGGCATTAAGAGTTATTAAGATTGATTCAAGAATCGCAGAGTTAGAATCTTTTAGGCATTAAGAGTTATTAAGATTGATTCAAGAATCGCAGAGTTAGAATCTTTTAGGCATTAAGAGTTATTAAGATTGATTCAAGAATCGCAGAGTTAGAATCTTTTAGGCATTAAGAGTTATTAAGATTGATTCAAGAATCGCAGAGTTAGAATCTTTTAGGCATTAAGAGTTATTATGATTGATTCAAGAATCGTAGAGTTCTATATTGAATCTTTTAGGCATTAAGAGTTATTATGATTGATTCAAGAATTGCAGAGTTAGAATCTTTTAGGCATTAAGAGTTATTAAGATTGATTCAATAACCCTAGAAATACGTTCAGTTTAGATGTTGGAGATTCTTTATCGTGCTGTTTTGGCTTTAAAGGAAAAGTTCAGCCACATGTATGGCTTTCTTTCTTCTAAAGCTGGTGTTCTGAAGAGTGTGGGTACTAACCGAACCCGAGCTGGACTAATGAA